>JABUQX010129000.1:0-15000 GCA_015478945.1 Trachelipus rathkii | reverse complement strand
CCCGCCAAAGGCGTTAGGATAAGTTAGGTTAGTTTAGGTTAGGTTAGGTTAGGTTAGGTTAGGTTAGGTTAGGTTAGGTTAGGTTAGGTTAGGTTAGGTTAGGTTAGGTTAGGTTAAGTTGTTGTTTTGGTTTCGTTAGGGAAACTCTAAATAATCAGATTTTCTTTTACAAATGTCGACCATTTGACCTGTCGATCATTTTCCCTGTCGACCATTTGGGACTAGCTTTGGATAAGGGACTAAAGATTCTTGTTATAATTGTTACCCAGAAACTAATGGATTTCTCTTATATCAATGAAAATAAAATTTATATTTCATGTAAATGCTTGTAATAAAATATTTTTTTTTTTTTGTTGTTTTTGATAAATAACTATCTATCTATCTATTATTATTATTATTATTATTATTATTATTATTATTATTATTATTATTATTATTATTATTATTATTATTATTATTATTATTATTATTATTATTATTATTATTATTATTATTATTATTATTATTATTAACTTTCTTAAGGAATATTTTGATGACCTTAACATGGACATCTCGCAAAGGAAGAGAGAGAGAGAGAGAGAGAGAGAGAGAGAGAGAGAGAGAGAGAGAGAGAGAGAGAGAGAGAGAGAGAGAGAGAGAGAGAGAGAGAGATGTTTAAATTACGTGTTATATAATTTCGATCATCTATTACTATCAAATCCTTAAAAATAATAATAATAATTATGTTAAAGTTCGGAATATGTTATGATAAGCTTTGATAATTTACTCTACATAGATTATTTGTTATATAATATTATATTATTCCTTTTTAAATTAATATCAAAGGAATATTATTTGACTATTGCATTCTTTTGCTCTTTTTCTGGCTTGTTAGCATGGGATTCATCTTATGTATATTTGCCTAATAACTAAATAAATCTTTTTTTTTTTGTTTCCCCCTTATGGAGGTTCTTTCATGTTTATTTTCAAGATAATAATTACAACAATAAATCACAAATTTTAATAAGGCACAAAGAACACCTCACAAAGGAGATGAACCGGAAGCGGTCAACTGACCGCTTCCGGTCCTCACAGCAGCTGTTATAGCCTAATGAGAAGTTGACTATGTTTTCACAGAAATAGTCCAGCTTGCAAACGTCGGAACTCTGTCCTAGTGGGTTACTCCGCTTAAAGAAAGATGCTTCTTAAATAATTGCTTGACGTGCCAGAAATAATTTATAATCGTGCCAATTTTGGCGCGCGTGTCAATGGTTGAACATCTCTGGCCTAGTAATTATAATGTATATAAATTCTTTTAAAATCAAATGATACATTTCTTACGATCATTATTATCAAATGTCAAAATTAGAATTCTAAAGACACCAAAAATCTATCCTGGACTTGGGTGTTGGTTTATCTTTACCTGATCTTCATTTGACGAACATTAGTACTAATGCACTCTAATTAACTATAAATAATACCTTTAATTATTAAATTTGACTTTACCGATCTTTGAATTAGGCATCAATGGTTTGTAGCCGAAAATGAATCCTCGAAGAAAAGCATTCCAAAAACCAAACTGAAGAAGATTCAGAGTAGGGTTTGCCGCGCATCGCACCGCACCGCACCGCACCGCACCGCACCGCACCACACCACACCACACCACACCACACCGCACCGCACCGCACCGCACCTACCAAAATTAGTGCAGCTCCTCTATCGCACCACACCGCACCGCACCGCACCGCAACCAAAGTTTTTTGGTTGCACCGTACAGCACCGCACCTTACCAAAATTACCGCATCCCTCATCGCGCCGCACCGCACCGCACCGCACCGCACCGCACCGCACCGCACCTTACCAAAATTACCGCACCGCACCGCGCCGCACCGCACCGCACCGCACCGCACCGCACCGAACCATATCTGGTGCGTCAGCCAACCCTAGTTTAGAGCTTGATCGGAGTCCTGCAGGAGTTTGATATTAAACAGAAACAATTAAATTATTTTACAATATATTTCTTTAAAAAAAAATACAATCATTTAATTTTCATTAAAAAATATATGATAATATAATATATAATAATATGCAATAATAACATATAATAATGTAAAATATTCTTGAGAAAAAACACAATCACTTAATTGTTATTTAAAAATTGATGAATATATAATATACACAAATATATAATAATAATATATAATAATATAAAATATTTAAGAAAAGTACAATCATTTAATTATTACTTAGAAATATATAATAATATAATATTTAATAATATACAATAATAATATATAATAATATAAAATATTCTTAAAAAGTAATCATTTAATAGTTATTTAAATTATATCTAATAATATAATATATAATAATATATAATAATAATATATAATAACGTAAAACACTCAAAAGGTAAAATAATATAATATATAATAATATACAATAATAATAATATATAATAATATAAAATGCTCAAAAGCTAAAATAATAACATAAAACACTCAAAAGGTAAAATAATATAATATATAATAATATACAATAATAATAATATAATAACATAAAATGTTAAAAGCTAAAATAATATATTATATAATAATAATAATATATAATAATATAAAATACTCAAAAAGGTAAAATTAATTTCTGACGATATTTCGCTGACAATTCATGAGAGAGATTCTAAAAATATCGAAAATGTTTTTTTATTAACTTATCTATTTTAAATTCCTCTTTTAGACTTGCCTTTTATTTTTTAGGACTCCCATGATTTACATAATAAGCATTCAATGGATAGAGGATTGGAGGTTTTTCGCGGTTTTTTTGACCTGTGGTTTTTATACGTAGGTGTGCGGGTTTTTAGCGATTTTTCTCCATTTTATTTGTGCGTTTAAAAGTTTTTTTTTTTTTTTTTTGTGCGTTTAAAAGTTTTTTTTTCTTTTTTTTGTGCGTTTAAAGAATTGTGTGTTTTTTTTGGATGTTCCACTACATCGAGTTGTAAGCATTCCATTTGATAAACAGATTAAATTAGGCTATTTGCGAAAACATAATTCTAAACGTTTTGCATTTTTTAAAAAATTTAAATACATTATGTATGTATGTATGTATGTATGTATGTATGTATGTATGTATGTATGTATGTATTGTATGTATGTTCGTTTATCGGGACATACACTATTAAATTTCCTATATTTCTGGGGACCCTAAAATTATGGGGACATATTTTGGGGACATCGTAAAAACAAGCAAAAATCAACAAACAGACACACAAATAACAGACAGACAAATTTTCAGCGATGTCCCCAAAACCTAACAATTACGTCAAATTAAACATGCTTGTGTATGTTTTTTGATCCGTCCAATAGCGCCACCTTACGGTGCATGTATTTAGTGTAAAACTTATTCAAAATTGGCGCGAAAGCGAGCTCGATCTTCCCTTCCTTCCCCCACTCGCGGGCGACTATTTTCCCCCCACTCTCCCTTCCTTTGCCTCTGTTGCCAGATATTCCTTTGTCATCAAACTGCATAATAAAAATTGTTCCTTTTATTTTAATTATTATATATTATTATTCTTATTTATAATGTTATTTTTATTGTTTATTATGGTTATCGTTCTATCATAATTTTTATTATTATTATTATTATGATTATCTTATTATTATTATTTTGATTATTATTATTATATTATTATTATTCATTATTATTTATTATATACATTATTATTATTATATAGTCACTATGTATCATTATCATTATCATTATCATTATCTTATCATTTAATCATTATCATTGTTTATTATCATTGTTATTGTTATTATCATTGTTATTTGTTGTTTTGAATGTTTTCGAAAACCGATGTTATTATCATTGTTATTATCATTGTATTATCATTGTTTATTATCATTGTTATTGCTATTGTTCATGTTATTGTGTTATTGTTATTGATTATTTAGTTATTATTATTATTATTATTATTATATTATTATGATTATTATTATTATTATTATTATTATTATTAGTTATTATTATTATTATTATTATTATTTATTATTTTATTTTATTATTTTATTATCTTATTATTATTTTATTATTATTATTTTATTATTATTATTTTATTATTATTGTTTTTATTATTATTGTTGTATTATTATGATTTATATATTGTTTTATTATTATTGTTTTTATTATTTATTGTTTTTTATTATTTTATTCTTGAAGTTGACTTCCAAAATATAACAGCTCTCTCTCTCTCTTCTCTCTCCTCTCCTCTCTCTTCTTCTCTCTCTCTTCTGCTCTCTCTCTCTTCTTCTCTCTCTCTTCTCTCTCTCTCCTCTCTTCTCTCTCTCTCTCTGCATCAGGTAAGAAAAATAATTTAAATTTGTTTGAGCTGAAATCGAAATTTTAAATATAAGGCCTATTCCTTTAAAAATTCAACATTAATCTTATACAAGCTCTCTCTCTCTCTCCTCTCCCTCTCTCTCTCTCTCTCTCTCTCTCTCTCTCTCCTCTCTCCTCTTCTCTCCTCTCTCCTCCTCTCTTTCTCTCTCTCTCAGCAACTTTTACCAAAAAAATTTATTTACTTAGTTACTGTACTTACTATATAGTCCGAGTATTTTTGATTTTTCCTTTTAGTTTTCCTTTATATGTATATATAATATATATATATATATAATATATATATACTATAGATATATATATTATAAATTATATATATAATTATATATATATAATATATATATGATATAATATATATACATATTATATATAATATATATATAATATACGATATCTATATTATATATTATATATATAATATATGGTCATCACCCGAAGGAGGACAATCCATATCTCAAAACATACAACAGCTACCGGGAAAAGGAATACATTGCTGGAATGCTGGCTCAATTTTTAATGTGAAAAAATGTTATAAAAAAAAAAATTCAAATAAATTTATATCTCAAAAACTACAATAAGCACAGCGAAAAGGGAATACATTTTTTGGAATCCTTGTAAAATTTTTATTTCGGAAAATGTAAAAAAAAAAATTAATGTTAATAATTTAGAATATTTAAGTAAAGCCTATTGAAGACCTTTTATACGTTACTCGTTAATATTTTAATAAATAGACTTTCTAGTAGTGATGGAACCGGATGTCAAAATTGACTGTTTTGCCGGATGCGGATGACTGATGCGGATGGCGGATCTTAAAGTAATGAGGCATTGCGGACATGCGGATGTTACTCTTTAAAACTACAAACTTTTGGTTTTAAAAAAAACAACTCATTATTTTAATGGTCTGATGGGGCTACGTTGTTTGAAATTCCTGGATAAAAATGTTTTATTGCGGAAACGCGATTAAAAAAAAAGAAAAAAAAAAAGAAAACATTATCTGTGCCTCTTGCTTACAATAGCTACAGCGAAAAAGAAAACATTTTTGGAATCCTTGTAAAATTTAGTTAGGAAAATGTAAAAAAAAAAAGTAAAATATAAATAAACAAATAGAATAAATATTTGGCTAATTTTTTTTTTTAGGATGAAGGGGACATAGATATACAGTATATAATATTATTGTTTAAAGGTATTACACATGGACAATGTAGGGGCTCGAGGCGACGGGGGGGGACAGAAGGGGGACGTTTTTCATACCACGTAGGGGAGGGGCGGAGGGACCCCTGCAGACACCCAAATAATCCAAAAAGCTGGGGGTTCCGGAGGACCACTCCCCGAGTGGGGGATTAGTACCTACCCCGTTAGGTTATTCCCCGGAAAGGGCCCGGAGAGACCCCGACTCCTGCCATCATCAGTGCGGTATACCCTTAGGGTATTTCCTTAGTAAAAAAAAAAGCAAATTTAAAATTAAAAATAGTCTATTTATTTTAACGATGATAACCCAATAAAAGGTCTCTAAATAGGCTCTCTATCATTAATTTAACATATTTAATTATGAACAATAATTTTTTATTTTATTTATTTTTTTTTTCATTTATATCCTAAATATAAAATTTTACCAGAGAATTTAACGTCAAGTATATTCCTATTCGCTGTTAGCTATTGTAGTTTTATAGAGAAGTTTTTTTTTTTTCTTTTTTTTTAATTTTTTACAAATTCCGACCTAAAGGATATTTACAGGATTCTAACAGCGTATTCCTTTTCCCCTTAGGCTATTGTAGTTTTGAGATATGGTTGTAGTTTTAAACTAATTTCACCATAATATATATATATAATATATAATATATATATATATATAGAAGTATATTAATTAATGTTTTGAAACTATATTAAAAAAAATATAATTTATTGCATCAACTATTTCTAGGATAGGATGCAACGTATAATTTATATGATCTATCGATATACTTAGATTGATACTACATAAAAATATGCGCGTAAATAAAAAAGAAGCAAGGAGCACAAAGGATAAAGAATAACTACAAACCATATACCTATATAATATACTTTATATAATACTTATATCCTGTTGAAAGAACAACAACCAAAAATCCGATGTGTTCATTTTTATTATTTCTTATTAAATTTCTAAAGACAAATGTACACATTAATAGTATTGATAAAGCTTTGCTTTTAAAGATATTCTAAACATAATAGAAATGAAAATAGGCCTCCATTGAATATCGTACCGAATCGTATAAAGCGATACTAGATGGCGATGACGAAAATATACATTACTATAAGGCACCATCAAAGGATCGAGAGACTTAATACACAAATTTTCAATGAAAAACATTCAATTAACATAGATTTGAGCAATGATTGACAGGAAACCTCAAGTTAACAAATGAGCACTAAATTAAACTATATCACTGCAGATACTTTTTCATATTCTCCTATCTTTTAATAAATATATGCTCTCTGAGCTACAGTATATAGGACCTCATATAGGCACTGAATGCTATATTTAATTTAGTTTTCCAGCACTCACGGGTTGGAGAAGCGCACGGCGGGGGAAGGCGTCGGCCCCCTGTTAGACAAAATTTTCAGTGTCAACACAAACAATCTACATCGCTTTCACTTGACCACTGGAAATTAATTATAAATGTTATTTACTAGCGATCTAAGCAAAAATATTTTTTAAATATATATTCCAAAATAACCCATTCTTATAACAAATAGATTCATATATAGACAATAAATAAACATCATTATCTAATAGGATACTATAATAATATAAGTATTAATGATTGCCAAAAATAAAAAAGCGAAAGCAATAAAGACGCCACGCCGCAAAACTAGGTATAAATAATAATAGTACCACTTATACGCAAAGCGTCCATATCTCTATATAATAGTCAAAAAATAAAAACATATCACAACTCTAACAATATATATATGCGATAAATATCTATTACTATAAGAGCAATGCTTTACAGGACCACGAAACAAGGAATAACAAATACCTACCGCTGGAATAACTTGATATACTGATAGATACTATATAAAAATTAAGAAAAAATAGTTTATATATATGGTCAGCCTCCAGGAATAAGGAATATAATGCAAATAGTACAACTAAAAAGCAAACTAAATGAGTAAATCTCTAACTCAGCCAGAACTACTGGAAAATAAAATAACGATTTTATTAATCAGAGAGAGCGCGATTTATCCATTGAAATTTAAAAAAAAAAAGTAAAAAAAAAAAATAACGACTATTTGAAGAAAATTTTAAGAATTCCGTTAAAAATGTTGAAAAACTTGGTGCAGATGATACCGTTTTCTGAGGAATTCCAAGATAACTCGCCTACTTCGGCAAAAGTGAGCGAGCAGCAAAGTTGCCAGCCAATGGCTTGAATTTTTTTCTCTTTCCTAATTTAACTACAGCAAATCCCACGGGTAAAACAAGAGAACGCTATGGCAAGAGTACGGAGGTTTCTCAGAGCCTAGCCGAGGGGACGACGTACGGGAGGGACTTCGTCCACCCCTCTATTCATTCCCTCCGTCGGCTCGAACCCACCCCTAAAAAAAGGATATAAAAGAAAAAAATAATATTTTCCCAAAGAGTAGTAAAACTTAAAATACTATTTGAGCAAATTTTTGTTCCCGGGATAGTTAGATTAATGTTCGAATAACTATGATTTTATTAATAAGTACACCCAAGAATAAATATAATAATAGTAATATGAAAGTTTGAGTATTAATTAAATATTAGAACTTAAAAATAATTTTTTTTTAAAGGATTTTTACATATCGATGAAATCGCTTGCTAAAATCAAAAAATGTTATTTTTTTCCTGTAGCTGTTATAATTTTTTTAGTTTACATGCATATGATGCATTTCAATTTTACCAAATATATAAATAAAATATATTATATATATAATATACTTATACTATAATAATATATATAATATAATATAATATAATATATATATTATAATGTTCAGCCTCGCACAGGAAAAGCATTAACAAATAGCATGACAAAAAACTTATAAACAACTACAGGAAAAAATAAATATTATTAATACTAGGATTACTAAAAATCCAAGAAAATATTAAAAATAATAATTGATCAAATATGGCATTTATGACAATTTTTAAAAATTGTATTAAAAAATGATTGGAAAATATTATAGATATAAGTAATAAATTTTTTTGAGAAAGAACGAATAAAAGAGATAGCTCCAATCGCTATGACGTAGTGAAGTCAAGTATTGATAAAGAGTGCCAAATATGAAAAATATTTATTTAAACAAAAAAGAAATCCAAAGCGAAATACACAAACAAAGCTTTCAAAAGCGGAACAATGAAGACTAATCTCAGGGATAAACCTAACGAGGGAACGTAACGCGAATCCCACCTAGGAAAAGTGTAAAAAAAAAGAATAAAGAATAAATTCAATTGCTCCTCACAAGAGATTTAACTCACTCTTTGAATCTGTGCTTTAATTTCTTACAGCAAAATTTCCAGCGTTAGAGCAAATTAGTTAAACTCCAAACAAACATTATCTATCTGACAGATTTAAATTTAAGGGTTATTAAAACTTTTGGTTGCAAAATCAAATACCTACATTGTATCCTGAATTATGTAAGGTTGCTAGAAAATTCTTTATTGCTTTTCCATTTTCTTATTTAGTTGAGAGAGTATTCAAGTCTCAAATCTTCTAACTGAACGAGACGATTTGCAATTGTTACTCACTTTGATGGAATGAAACATCAAAAAAATTGTTGATAGCCATCAGATTCAACCATTTTATTATTTACACAGATCTGAAAAATTTAACTTTTGGAAAATGTCTTCATTTTTAGGTATTTATTATATTGGATTTGTTGTCTTGATTTCAAATATGACCTCAGTTTTTGTTCATCACGTAAAGTTATCTTACTAAAGGTGTATAAAGTTTTAAATGCAAACTCAAAAATTTAATAAGTAAAATTTATTTATAATTCTTAAATAGGAATACAGAGTACAAAATTTGTAGCTAAAATAAGGCAAAAGCATATACAAATATCATTTAAAATCGCCCTAAGTCTTCATAATATCATTTCCTGTTTTCGTCGATGAATCATTTGGTACTTTTCCGCTTGTGTTCGTTATGTGGATTGTCCCTAATTAGCATCCAGCAGTAATCGGCTATCATGCTGACATTCCATCTTTCCTGTTATCGTCTTTCCATTTCCTTTTTATCTTTGTGAAATCGTTCACCCTATTCTTCACTCACAGCTACTAGATTATCTAGGAAGTAATCCAGATGTGAGTGTAAAAAAAGTGAACTTTAATGCTCATGTTGCAACCCAAGTCTTTAAACGTTCTTAACATATTTCCAACAATATTTTAGGAATTTAAATATTTCTTGTCTCCAAGGAAGTTTTTCACAACATCTTTGAATGCTCTCAAACCTTGTTTTTCCGTTTCTCCCATCTTTGTTTCAAATACGTCATCTTTTATGTTTTCTAATGTCTGGACCGACTAATACCACCTTTAGCTTACCTTCTAGCAAATTAGGAAACTTGGTGAAAAAATATCCAAAACACTCTCCATCTTTTGGTAGTGCCTTCACATACTGTTTCACCAATCCTAATTTCATGTGAAGTGGGAAGTAAAACTTTTTTTTTTTATCTACTAAACTCTCTCTTTGTACATTATTTATCTCAGGCTGTTGGGATTTTCTGAGTAGTCATTCTTTTTTAATATAATGCTGATTGCTATCACGGCTATCCCATTCACATAGGAAACACGGATGATTTGTGTATCCACTTTGTTGTCCTAGTAACATGGAAAGTAACTTTAAATCGCCCCAAATGGTCCAACCATTGTCTCATATTTAAGTGTTGTTAGGATAATCTCCAAATTTCAAAACACTCTTTCAAATGATCAGAATGTCCCACAGGTACGGAAGCATAATTACTTCCGTTGTAGAGAAGTACAGCTTTGAAACTTCTTTACTAGGAGTCAATAAAGAGTTGCAAGACGTTTGTATTGTAGTCAATATTGACACATTTCACGAGTCCAGGAACATCAGAGCAATACACTAGATCGTCTCTTTGTGAAAATAACTGCTCAAATTCTTACTCTCTATCTCTAAACCATGAATACGACGTCCCTTTGGCTAACAGATGTTTTTCCTTAAACCGTGAACCTAAAAAGTTCTGCTGAATCTTTAGAGAACCCCAAGTCTCTCACCAAATCATTCAATTCGGATTATGTGAAAAGCTGCGGTTCTTCACAACCGGGATTATAAACATAATCTTGATCACTATTATTATCACAAGATTTACTCTACTTCCTGATCATCACAAGCATCAACTAAGTTTGGGGGAGCAGAAGGAACAAGTATTCCTACCCAAGGGGAACATGGCGTATTGCGGATCTTACCTGTAGATACATAATGTCCCTTTTGTTTTTTAGGTTAAAACAGCGCACATTACAGGAACAAAAGTAACAATCATCGCTGTGATTTTCAGGCTCCCCCTAAATCATGGGCACTCCAAAACGATAAGATTGTTCTTACCTTGTGACCACCGACGCAGTTCTTTAACACACACAGAACATATAATGTCAAGGCACCCATATCTTGTCTTGGTCTCCCAATCTAACATCATAATATGCGTTCTAAACATTTGCAACAAGGTTCGTTAATTTTCTTTGTCAATTTTTTTACTGTATTACTGCCGCAGATGTAACAGAACGAGTTATATAATATTGTTGCTACAGCGCTCTTGAAGCCGGCTTCATACACTAAAAACAAAATGCATTTATTCACCACTATAGAAAAATATAAATATATATAGGTCAATACTCAAAGCATCATGCGTAACTAAAAACTATAACAGCTACAGGAAAATAAATAACATTTTATTAATCAGGAGACATTTTTATCCATGGAATTAAAAAAAAAAATATCGCTTTTGAAAAATTTAAAATAGTTAAAAATGTTGGAAAACTTCTATGATAATATTACCGTTTTCTGAGAATACGAAGAAGCTCGAAGTACTGAGAAAGCGCGCAAAAAGGTGCCAAATGTTGAGATTTTTTTTTAACTAAAGGATATCCCACGGGTAAACAAGAACAATGGACAGAGTCGGGGTTTCTCGGCCTACCGGGGGACGACGGGGGGGACTTCATCCCCCCTCTGTCCCTCCGTCGGCTCGAACCCCCCCTAAAAAGATATAAAAGAAAAAATAACATTTCTCAAAGCGTAAAATTAAAATACATTTGGTAACTCTTGCTCTCGTGAAGTAATGCAGAGATTCAAGGTCAATCACACCGTACGCTTTCCAGATCTAAGATTATACTAGTATTTAAGGTGTTATTAGTAAATATTGGAATAAAATAATTTTTTTTTAAGTTTCTTCGATGAAATTGCTTGCTAAAATCAAAAATGTTATTTTTTTTCCTGTAGCTGTTATAATTTTTTAGTTACATGCATGATGCTTTCAGGAGGCTGGCCATATATATATATATATATATATATATATATATATATATATATATATATATATATATATATATATATATATATATATATATATATATATATATATATGCATATATATATATATATATATAAAGTGGAAGGACCAGATATTAAATTTCTAACAAAAAATGGGAATAATTTATATCAATTACTAAAATCTTACCTAAATTGTTAAATTTAATCGCCATGCATGAGAGTGAGCAAAGTCCGAGATAACATTTTCCGTTTTTATGTCAATATTTCAATGTATGTAGAGGAGGGCAAGTCCAGTAAGTCTTTCATCTCCAATATTATTTCTCAAGTTCTCAAGTAGGTTTTCAGAAGTCTTAATCTTTAAAAGCTTTTCTTTCTACTGAAGCAGTAGACACGGGTAAAAGTGCCAATAGTTGCAACAATATGTAAATATTTGGAAATTGTTACTCTGAACAAGAAACTAGTCCGTCTATTGCTGTTTATGGACGATCTGTGCGGTGATGTCATTTCAACTTTCATAAATCCCATTCTGCTTTTACTAAATCTTTAATGGGCTTTCGAGATCTTCCTTGAAAAATGTTACACAATCTTTTATCTTCTCATATGGCACATTACACCTGTTCAGTATGACAAATTGCAAGGAAGTTATAATTTCTTTATGATTTAAAAACCTCTCTCCTAATGATGATATTAAATCATCCAAAAATGGTAAAAAAAATGGATGCGTGATAATAGGTTTGTGGGTTGGAAGTAGAAATGTTGGATCTGCATTTTTATAATTTGTTGATTCTTGTTACAGCAGTTATACTCAGCTCAGATTCAGATTTCTGCTGAAATTCTAATGTTGCATTTTCTCTGATGGCTTTAAGTTTAGTTTTAACTAAATTACTTACGAGATTTGTTCATACTGCCACTGACACTTTCTCTCTCTCCCTCTCTCACCTCTCTCATATATATATATATATATATATATATATATATATATATATATATATATATATATATATATATATATATATATATATATAAAAAAAAAAAATAAAAATAAATAAAAAAAACTAGCTCCTAGCAAAAGGTAAAAGCACAACACTTTGAATAGCCAACGTCTGTTTCTTATCACAAAGTTTTACAATAAAGTATGCAAAGTAGATGTTGAGATCGAAAAGATAAAACGACGATTGATGGCAATTTATTACATACACTGTTCACACCAAATATTTCCTTGACAATACAAACCAAATATGTAAACAAATATATACATGATGAGAAGAGACCTGTGAAGAACAGGAACGAACTTATTTTTACTTCGTTTGTTTTGTACTCTCTCTCTCTCTCTCTCTCTCTCTCTCTCTCTCTATATATATATATATATATATATATATATATATCATTATATATATATATATATATATATATATATATATATATATATATATACTCTTATATATATATATATATATATATATAGGACCTTTTCTGTTTTTACGCTTGGAGTCAGTTTTGAATTTTTTTTGTTTTTTTTTTTAATATATTGCTACTATATGTGATACCAACAATGAATTTCAGTGGTAACGGACATGATTAAAAAAATATATAGGACCAGTTACGTTTACGGATCGTAACTTTTAAAAAATTTTTTTTTTTTTAAAGGAATACCCAGGGGTAAACCGCAAGATGGCAGGAGTCGGGGTCCTCGGCCTTCCGGGAGAACGACAGGGTGGGGGACTATTCCCCCCCCTCCGGGAAGGGTTCCGGAACCCCCGCTCTTTGAGTATTTGGGTGTCTGGGACCTCCGCCCTCCCACAGGGGTTATGGAAAGCATCCCCATCTGTCCCCGTCGGCTCCAGGCCCCTGAATTTTTTATTTTATTTTTTATTTTTTATTTTTTTATTTTTTTACATATTTGTAATAAGCTTTATACGCTGATTTCAAATATGCAATTGGTTTTTTTCTGTAGAGGTGTCGTATTTTTTTTGAGGATTTTTAATTTATGAAAAAAAAAAAATGTTTTTTTGTTTTGTTTTAACATTTTAATAAGCTTTATACGCTATTCCAAATATGTAATTGGTCTTTCTGTAAGTGTCGTACGTTTCGAGATATTTAATTTTTAAAACAAAATTTAACAAAAATGTGATTTTTAATAATTATTTAAGAATATTTCGAACTTTTGAATCATGTTCGTTACCACTGAAATTCATTGTTGGTGTCATATAGTAGCAATATGTAAAAAAATAAAAAACTGACCCAAGCGTAAAACAACAAAAATTTCTATATATATATATATATATATATATATATATATATATATATATATATATATATATATATATATATATATATATATATATATATATATATATATATATATATATATATATATATATATGTGGGTGATGGTGTCATAAAGCCGTAAATCTGTCATAACTCACTCTTCGAACTGATGAACAAATCTTGGCCAGGCCCCCCGTGACAATCCAATCAACTAACACCTTATTAGATTCTCAAACCTGTGTTGTAACAGTATCCAGGCCTCCTGTTAAGTGAGCTATCGGCCTGTGCAATGGCAGTGCAACTCAATACTCACAACTCACCAACTTATCCTTTTTAGAGACCCTTCAAGTGGAACAACTGTTTGACCGGATTCTTTGTCTTATGTGAAAACAGTTCAGTCAATACTGTTCTTACAATGACCCCTTTTTGTGATCAATCTTCCAATCACGAAAACCACGTCTTTAAGACTTAAACAATAGCTAATTGAATTATTGAGATAAATAAAAAGTAAAAAAATACGTTTGGAAATACTCAAAGAAACCACTGGGATAATTTAAAATTCCTAGAAATATTTTTTAATAAAAAAATAAAAAATGTACTGGTCTTTACAAACTAGATTTTATAAGTCCATATGAACATGTATCCGAATGTCGGTAGATAGGTATTCGCATACATGCGCACTGCACATATAGAATCTTCAGTACTATATATCAGTTATATTTATATATATATATATATATATATATATATATAAATGGGTTTATCAGTTCAATGCAGTAATGTCGGATCAGTAAGATTGATCATTTTTGTGCAAATGGGACAAATTATTTCCTGGGAATGAATAATATGCGGG
>JABUQX010128999.1:12500-21682 GCA_015478945.1 Trachelipus rathkii | reverse complement strand
ACTCAATGAGTTTAATAAATATAATAGTATTTTGCAACACTTTATGTAAATGGTTAAGCATAAATTCATTTTCATGTTTCATGTTGAAATTTCAGAAAGGGGGGTGTATGTCTAAAAAGAGATCAAGCTTTAAAAATAAAAATTAGTATTGATATGTTAGAGACATGCTTGAAAAAACGTGTGACTAGGTTCGTTTTGTTTGTAATGTTAGTTACTTACTTACTGTTGTTAATATTGGTTAAGTTGTTAATGATAACAGTTTATTCCATCTTTAAGGTGTGTTAGGTTTGTCTTTGTACATTATTTTCTTAGTTCATGTTACGTCATGTTAGCTTTATTAATGAGGAAGCCTTATTATGTTAGAGTATATTCGTTGATCAGTATGATATTTAATCAATGTTGTGATAAATGAGAAGTTGAAATATAACACAGAAACCTTACCTCTACAACAACAACAAACAATAAACAACAAACAGCCACAGCAATCAACTAACAACAACCAATAGCTTCGAAACCAAACCTCGAGAATATATTACCATTTGAAACTGATATGGTTCATTCGTACGTCGATTTCTTGTTTACTTTCTTCTGATTGGTTGAAAGAAAGAATCTCATAACCTTTAAGGGTTGTCTATACCTACGAATTTCGCCAGTAAGACATTTATTTTCGCTGTGTTGATATGATGACCTCTCGTTCTGCTTCTACAGACGTCCTCTTTACGAGGATCTTTGTAATAACCAACGATAATTCATTTACATTTTTTTTTCGTTAAAACGGAAGAGAGCCAATATCATTACCTGTTGTTCCAATTTGGAGGTGCAAGAATATTACTTTAATTCATATCAGTTGAAGAATTTCTTCAATTATTACCGAAAGCTCGAAGCTTAGATGACAGGCTGACTATTTGTCAATCTTTTGACAATCGTCTCTTGATGGAAATCAGAGGTTGACAGCTTGAGCGGCTATAATAGAATAGATGTTATTTTCACCGCATCTTATAATGTTAAAAGTATTGATGTACGAAACTATTGGAAAACCTAATGATGCTGTTCACATTCATGGCGTACGTGTATAGGTTTCCCTGTTCAGACATCTGCAAATATATTTGAGCTTTGTTTTAAACAGAAAAACGACTAAAGTCTCATCCTTAAAGTTGTTGGCCATACTCGAGGACTTATTCATATAGCTCAATGGTGTAAATTCTACGATATTACACTGGAAACATATTGGATTCCCGTATTAATGGCAGTATACAGATGCCCTAATAAACTATCAGCCAGGATACGTTTACTTCTCGTTGGCGGGAGCGAGTGAGTTGCTGTTGAACCGAAATATTGCGAAAAAATGGTTTAGTGCGAGCAGCAAGCTGAATTTATGCTTACATCCTTCGGATTGGTGTTGAATCTCTGAGGAAACATATTAGAACTTGCTCAATTTATACAGAATCCTATGTCCACCTGATTAGATGGTTTTAAATATTTTTTAAAAACTATTCATGAAAGTATTTATTTATTTAATGTTTCTTTTTATTGGAAATTATATGTTATACACTTGAAAACATGTTTTACTGCCCCCTTATGTACGCTTTGTTGTTTTAAGATGTTGGGGCTGGCTGTTTATTCGTGCAGCCGTTGTGTGTTAAGTATGTTATGTTCATTAGTTTAGCTTTACAGAGAATAAAAACTTTACTTTGTTTGTCTTTACCCAATAGGTATTATGCTAGTGTTAAGTGCGGATCTTTGTTAAGGTTAGCAGTTTATTCTTGCCTAAGATGTTTCTGGTTTGCCTTTGTACATTATATTCTTAGTTCAGTTGATGCTATGTAGCTTTATTAATGTGAAAACTTTGTTAAGTTAGAGTATACTCATTGGTCTGTATGATTAATCACACCCGGTTATTGGTAAATTTGTTACATATCACATGTTAATGAAAATTAACATTGTTTATGGTTAAGAGACACGCTTGGACCCAAAGTGTGAATAAAGTTACGTTTTTTTGGATGTTATGTTTATTATATTACATAATATATATAATATAATTATTATATATTATATATATATATATAATTATATTATATATATATATATATACATCATATATATATATATATATATATTATATATTAGTATATATATATATATTATATAATAACATAGGAAAAAGAAACAATCATAAGAAAAACAAATTTGTAATATACATTCTTAACATGATATGTGCTTAAAAACAGCTTACATGATAATAAAAAATTACAATCGTATATATTATATAAAAAAATATTTAATAAGATTGAGTTCGTTTAAGAAGGTAACATTTAACATACAATGTGAGCATTCGATGTATTGTTCTAAACTTTCAAGACCTTCAGTTGTGATATAGGTATAAATATCTCTTGCTGATATTTTCAAAGATTGTTCTTTGTACCCTGGCGATTTCATCTCTTTTTCATAAAGGAAGGTGAATTTTTCAAGAGGTTGAGCGCCTCGATAACTGGTGTTTCCTGTGATTCGAACACATTGACTCGAACACATTGTGCTCATCGTATATCGTATATGTGAGGTATTACCATGCTCGGAGAGGTTAATTAAGTTTCGTCCAGTAAATGCAACTCATTCAACCTTTAGATATTTCTATCGTGCATCCTTGATAAAACGCTGATATTTTTCTTTACCACTTACACAAACAACCAAAAGGCAAGTGGGTCGGAATTCCCCGTTGAATTAAGGTCTCCACCACCATACGTAAATCAAATGGATTCAATATTGTTATTTAGTGAAAAAAACAAGAGTTAATCTTTTTGAGTCACATTCTTCGCCGCCATTGATCGCAACTCCCCACGAATTTGTCACTGATGAAGAAATGTACTTTTATTATCCAAGTATTAACTTCATCGAACACCCGACTTAATTCTTCACAGGATAGGAATAATGGTCTGTCATGGGTGTAAGACGAATCGGAACAGGCAAAGTAACGTTCTTCATTTGTCTTACGACGGAAAGTTAAGTTAAGAAAAACTTTTGAATGCGATATCTTCCATGTTACAATATCGTTTACAAATTTATTATTCACGAGAGAAACCATTTTTATAGTTTTAAAGTCAGACCAAACAAGCTTGATGAAGAGCTCATTTGCGCTCTTTTAAGAAGGAAGTAATCCTCTTTCTCTCACAATATACGAAAGATGAGTTGTAAAACAAACGTTTATAACATTGCTAACCTCTTAAACGACAACCCTTAACAAGAAGGATGGGCGTGGCTTATAACTATATTGCGTAATGTTATTTTTTTTTTCATACCCCTAGTGGGTTTCATTTGTAATACAGTTTTAGGATCCTAAAAATGTTTTTAATAAATTTTTGTTTAAGTTGACCCTGTGTTCAAAATACAAGAATCATTAGGTATTGTGTAATGTCTCGAAAAGTTGGTAGGAGGTTGAACAATTTCTCGACTTGTATTTGATAACTATAGTGAAACAGGAACCACATCAGCTTCGTTCCCATGTTCGTTCTGTATGCATTTTTAATTACTTTAGTGTTGTTAAGTATTTTGAAAACTTTGTTAATGTTATCATTTATTCGATCATAAGGCATGTTAGGTTTTGTCATGTGTGTTTTATATTTCCTAGTTCAGGAAATGATATATTAGCTTTTATTGATGGGAAAAACCTTTGGTTACGTCAGCTATTATTTGTTGGCCGAGTATGTGTGTGATAAATTTTTGTTACATGTTTACTATGTTAATGTAAAATAATAGTGATAACTGTAAAGATATGTTTGAAAAAGAAGTGTGAATATTGGTACGGCTGTAAAGCAACGTCAGTCTTACTTTTCCTGTTGCCAAGTTGGTATTTTGTTAGGTTTGTGTTTTATTTACATTATATTCTTGCATCAGTTATGTTTATGTTAGCTTTATTGAAGTGAAAACTTGTTATTTACTGATTTACTGTTTTAGTTTAATGTAAAAATGTAATTTTTTTACGTTATAAACATAAAAAGAATATAAAAATTTTTTAGTAAAAAACAAAAAGTTTTAAAGAAATAAAGTTAAAAATTAAAAGTTTTTTTTAAAAAAAAAAAACAAAACTAAAAAGTTTTAAATAAATTGAATTTAGAATTAGCTAAAAGTTTTTTAAAGCAAAAAGTATTAAAGAAATAAAGTTAAAACTACAATTAAAAAGTTTTTAAAACAAAAAGAAAAAAAAGATGTGAAAGGCAACGTTCTATATTGTTTTGCTAGTAACTTTACTGCTGTTAAGTATTGAACTTTTTAATGTAGCTTGTGTTATTTTGTGTTTTAAGGTATTGTTAGGGTTTGATGTTAGTACATTATATTTTCTTACATCAGGTTATGTTCTCGTTAGCTTAATTGATGTGAAAACTTTGTTATGTCAGCATATATTCGAGGGTTGTATAAAAAAAAGAACATATTTTTATGCCTATGTTTATCCAAATGATACTCGAATATGCTTGGAGTCAACAGATCAATAGATCAATACCCCAAAAGATCAGGGTTGGGCCGGGTAGGGGGAGGTAGGGATGTTTGATTTACTGATTCAGTGAAATTTACCGTTTATAACGTTTTAGGTATGTCAAAAACACAATTTTATAGTATAAACATAAAAAGAATTAAAAATTTTTTCGTAATTAAAACTAAAAGTTCAAGAGAAATAAAAGTAAAATAAAATTTTTTTAAAAAAAAAACAAAACTAAAATGTTTAAAGAAATAAAATTAACAAATAGCTAAAAGTTTTTGAAACAAAAAGTTTTTAAAGAAAATAAAAGTTAAAAAATAAAATAAAAGTTTTTAAAAAAAAGAGAAAAAAGATGTTGAAAGGTCAAAGTTCTATATGTTTTGCTAGTTACTTCACTGTAGTTAAGTATTGAACTTTGTTAATGTTAGCTGTTTATTCGTGTTTAAGGTATGTTAGGTTTTCGGTGTATGTTATATTCTTGCTTCAGGACTATGATTATGTTAGCTTTGTTAAGCCAAAAACTTTGGTATACCTTGGCATATATTCGTTGATCAGTAGTGATAATTAGGTACGGTATGCCAAAATATTTACAGTGTTTAATACGAAAATTAGTTAATGATATTTAGAGATATGGTTTGAAAACGTATGAATAGGTTACGTTTTTGATGCTATGTGCGGTAGTTACTTTACTGTTGGCGAGTATGGATTTTTGGTACGAATACAAATATGTGGTGCCAAAAGGGTATGTTCGATTGTTGGGGAATTTGGAGTGCTTCATCAGGATAAAGACATGTTAGCTTATTGATGTGAAATCTTTTGCTGCGTTAGCGTATTTTCGCTGGTCAGTATGATAATAATTAGATGTTGTGATAAATTTTTGTAAATGTTACTATGTTCGTGCCAAAATATAAATAATGATATGTTAGAGATATATTTGGAAAAGTGTGAATAAGTTACGTATTTATTGCCAAACTTTAGTTATGTCCACTGTTGTTAAGTATTGAACTTTGTTAATGTGGACTGCTTATTCGTGTATAAGATGTGTTAGGATTGTGAGTGTACATTATTTTCGTAGTTCATATGATCCTATGTTTGCTTTATTAATATGAAAACTTTGTTACGTTAGCATATATTCCATTGATCAGTAAGATACTTACACAAGGTTGTGATAATTTTTGTTAAATGTTACGATGTTAATGTAAAAACATCAGTGATATGTTAGAAAAGTTTAAGTAGGTTACGTTCTGCGCTTACAATGTAGTTACTTTACTGTTTAAGTATTGAAATTTTTATGCTTAACTGTTTATTCGTTCTTAAGATGTGTTAGGTTTGTGAATGTACGTTAATTCGTAGTTCAGGTTATCTATGTTGCTTTGTTTGATGTTGAAAACTTTGTACGTTAAGCATAATTCAATGATCAGTATTGATATTTAGACAAGGTTATTGATAAAAATTTTTGTTAAATATTACTATGTTAATGTAAAAAATCAGTGACATGTTAGAAAAGTGTAAGTAGGTTCCGTTCTGCACTCAATGTTAGTTACTTTTTGTTGTTAAGTATGGATCTTTGTTACGTTAGCATATAATATTCTTGGATCAGTATGATAATTAGACAAGGTTATTGTAAAGTTTTTGATAAATATTATTATGCTAATGTATAAATATCCAGGATTTGGGATAGGGATGGGGGGAGGGGGTGTGGTGGTTTGATTTACTGATTTACAGTTTAGGGTATGTAAAACCCAAATTTCTTAAGTTATAAATATGAAAAAGCGTAAAAATTCTTAGTAAAAACAAACTGTTTTAAGCATATAAAACAAAAATAAAAAAAATTTTGTGTTATGTTTACAAAATATGACATGAATCCACTAGATCATAGCATGGGGAGGGGCGTGAGGTGGAGAAGGGGTGAGGAGGGAGGGGAGGAGGCTCAAGAGGCTCCAGAGGCTCCTGAGGTGTTTGAGTTTATATTAAAAAAAAACGTAAATGTTTAAGTTATAAACTTAAAAAGAATAAATAAAAATGTTTAATTTTGTTGTTTTTTTAATTTTTTTTTTAAATTTTTAAATTTTTTTAAAAAATTTTTTTAAAATTTTTAAAAAAATTTTTTAATTTTTTTATAAAAAATTTTTTTTAATTTTTTTAATTTTTTTATTTTTTATTTTTTGTTTTTGTTTTTTCTTTTTCTGAGTTATTTCCTGAATCGTAAGAAAATTCATATACCAAGTTTCGTTTTCTACGCCAATATTTTCAGTTTGTGGGGCTGGTGACCCCCCTTTGGGATGTGAACGGATATTTAACCCATATATATGATATGGGTACTAGATATGAAGGGTATTATCCCGAGTTTCATCGTTCTAGGTCAATATTTCAGAGGTTTGGGGTCCCGGAGACCCCCTTTAGACTGTGTACGGGCTATTTTACCCATATATGATGTGAGTACCTTATTATGGTATGTGATACCGAGTTTCATCGTTCTACGCCAATATTTTCAGTTTTGTGGGGGCTGGTGACCTCTCTTTGGGATGTGTACGGCTATTTTAACCCACATACGATATGGGTACCTTATAGAATTGTATATTGTACCGAGTTTCATCGTTTCTAGATCAATAATTTCAAGGTTTAGGGGTCCCAAAGAGACCCTCATTTTAGGTTGTGTACGGTTATTTAACCCATATATGATGTGAGTACCTTATATGGTAGGGCTTATACCCAGTTTCATTCGCTAGGTCAATATTCAGATTTGGGGCCGGTCCCTCGAATTTGGCCAAATCGGTCATTTACCCCGGATACATCTAAGATACAACTTAAAAAGGCTGTATATCCAGTTTCGTTGTTCTATGTCAATATTTCAGATTTTGGGGTGAGTACCCCGTTCAGGGGCACCCCCGGTCATTTTACACCCTGGGTCATCTAAGATACATCCTCAGAAGGTTGTATACCGAGTTTCATCATTCTATGTCAATATTTCAGATTTGGTGGGGCTGGTTCCCGAATTTGGTCAAATCGGTCATTTTACCCCGTATACACCTAAGATACAATCTAAAAAGGTTGTATATCAAGTTTCAGGTTTCTAGGTCAATATTTTAAGTTTGGGGTGGGATCCCTTCTGGGGGATCCTAGACACCCTGTACGGGTCTTATAACCATCATATTTGAACTCTCTACGGATTCGATAACCCTTATAAGGACACCAACATTGTTGTTATAGGACTGTTTTTATTACCTAACCCATGTAGATTATATCGAACTCGGAAACTGGATGCGGGGGGGGGGGGAAAAAAAGGGGGAAAAAAAAGGGGGGGGGGGCTTTCAGGTGGAAAATAACAAATAATAATAATAATAATAATAATAATAAATAATAATAATAATACCAGACAGATAAACACTAACCGATGTCTGAAACCAAACCGAACCGCCGCAGCGGGCCGGAGCCGGAGTCGTAGTCGAGTCGGAGTCGGGTCGAGTCAGAGCACAACACAACCTCGCAAATTATGAATCACTCCGTGATCATAATTTCTTCGACCGTAATAATAATAATAACATAATAATAAAAATAATAATAATAATTAATAATAATAAATAAATAATAATAATAATTAAATAAAATAATGTGTATGTGTATGCGCACGCACGCGCTCACGCGCTGGACGTAATCTCGGCTGCGGCCGAGAATTACGTCTCACCCGTCCCTATCTCAATAGTATCCAAAAAACGGCTCGACCCTAACTCACGTTAGGCTAACTCAATCTCGGATTTGAAAAGCCAAAAGGGTATAAACGAGGCGTATAGCGGGGGCTACGCTCTCGGGGGTGGACCCCCCTCTATATACATCCTTCAGACTTGAAATTTACACGGATTCGAGCTTAACCCATACATAGATTATATTCCTTTCAGACCTATTTCTCTTATACTTTTTGAGAAAAAGCCTGTAGGGCGGTCAAACTGGAACAATTACTACTGATGTATGTATGTCATATATGGTTCCACCTTATAGAGTCCTGCTTCGAGGTTCTGTGAAACAAAGAGGCATTAGCCACCGAACCTTTTGTCTTAATTAACCTGAAGGGGAACATTTTCCATTCAGAGAGCATTCAGAAGACCTTTGCTTTTACTCCGCTGCTTTCAACACAGTCAGATTCTTATCTTCGGAGTTCATCTGCAATACTCTTCATTTTAGATAATCATTGTTTATTATGTAAATAACAAGACTTTTCTTAAACAACAACGTATCTAGTATAAATTTATTACCTTTCCTAATCTCCTACTTAAAATCTATAGTTTATGGTAAATTCCCCAACCAACCTTTTTTTTTTTTTCCCAAAACCAAAATTTTTTTTTTTTTTTTTCTTTTTTACCTTTTTACACGAGAAGAAAAGTGGAAAAAAAAAAAAAACCCCCCACCCCCCTGATGGCCCCCCCCCCCCCCTATCATTTTTTAATTGTCCTTTTACAACATTTTTTGCAAATAATTATATGGTCTCCATCTCTGGATAGTTGCATATGTTGGAGAATCTTTTAATGTTACGATGTAAATATTGTCCCGCTGATTAGGATTATTATATTTTTGTTTGTAAACTATTTGTAACTGTTTAACCTTATTTATATAACTCTATATAAGAAAAAATAAGTAATAATATTAATATTTATTATTTATTTATTTATTTTATTTATTATTATCTTATTGTTAAGCCTGCTCTACTAACTCGTTCCAA
>JABUQX010128999.1:0-10000 GCA_015478945.1 Trachelipus rathkii | reverse complement strand
ATATAGTAATAATAGATTTAAATATATATGAATATAATAATATAATTTAATATAAATATAATAATAAGTTATATAAGTAGTATATAAATTATATCAGTTATAATATCCTAGTAAATATAATAGTATAGTAATTAATATATATATTATATATATGGTATAGATAATATATATATATATTATAAAAATTTATTCTGCAAATATTCAAATGTCAAATAGAACATATGAACTGCTCATTGCCTAAAATAAATTTCTATCGTAAAAAAATGTAAATGGAAAACGAAAATACTCAACCTAAGTTTAAATATAAATTCAAACAGACAATCTAGATTCAAATAATTATACTTGAAGTAACCCTTGAATTGAAGCTAATTATAGTAAATATAAATAGCTATTAAAAAATATCTTAGCTATGGCCTAACAACAATCTTCCCGACAAAGAGCTGTCCCCAAAACTAACAATCAGGTTTAGTGAGATAGGTGTAGAAAGTAAATAGTAAAAAAAACAAA
This sequence comes from Trachelipus rathkii, assembly GCA_015478945.1. Lineage (NCBI taxonomy): Eukaryota > Metazoa > Arthropoda > Malacostraca > Isopoda > Trachelipodidae > Trachelipus > Trachelipus rathkii. The sequence continues at coordinate 9,493 of JABUQX010128999.1, read as the reverse complement.
AAGAAGATACCCTGACCATTTAGTTGACTCAGCTGTTCAATCTTTAATAAAAGGAGATACGTCAGAAACCCAAGACAAAAATATAATAAGTTTTAAAAGAATACTTTACTGTAATGCTACACATGCATCAACCACCTCATATACCTAGGTAGGCCAAACGTTAAATAGAATCACAGTACTGATCACGGCCTACATATTTAAAAACCTGTCATCACAATCGCCTAACGACTCTCGGCTTAAACTATCATTTTTAAACCCACCTAGGGTGTGGCCAGGTAACAAAAAATCGCAGCAGCAAAACGCACACAACCTCAGACACACATAGTGAAATACAAGAAATATTCAAAATTTGTAAGCATTTTAAAATCTCTTAATCTAATATAATTAATAGCAAATATATGGTAATACCAGAATAAAATATCCTAATATCCCCCAGCAAAAAACAATGCTGAGCAAATAACGGGAAATGATTTTCAAATGTACAACACAATTTAAAATGAGTTCAGCAGAAAAACAGTGCATTGCTCACATACCACAATAATTAGATATCAAACATATTTACAAATTTAGCTCATCCACAACAAACAGTACAATAGTATAGCAAGTTACCAAAATATAATTAACGAAGAGGAATAAATTACCAAATATAGTATTAGTCCACTAAGGCAAATGTTAAAATCAAAATTATAAATTATAAAATTTAAAATTTAAAGTAAATTTAGCTTAACTGTTGATGTATAAAAAGCACTGCGCATAAAACCAGAACAAAAAAAAGTAATTAGATAAATCTAGCACGTTGTTTGCAAACCATCAATCCAAATAAAGAGTCAATACAAAATACTCTTTTTTTTAACAAATCAAAAAAAAGACCACATGGTCAAACCACCACACACAACAACACTTTTTTTAAAGCCGATCTAAATAAAGTCAAATAGAAAAATTTTAAACCAGATTAGCTTGAGACCATGTGTTTGATAGTAGCCTACTACCAACTGTTTAACCCAGAGATAAAAAGAATAGGAGTCAAGAGGTACACGTGCAACCGTCAACCCAGCAATTAAATGGGAAACCTCAAATCAATCTTATTTTTTTTAGTAACTATAAAGAAACACCCTGGTCCACAAGTATGTTTTTTCGAACAAGCACCGCTATTAACAAACTCACATCCCCCAATACATCACCATGTCAAAATATTGTTAAAAGGCTGCCCATATGACAACGATTTAAAAGGGACAAACACAGCAAATGATTCAATGTAAATTTTAAAACGCCAAAGGCCAAAGTAAAGGACCCAACAATAGTATTCAGGTCATGTAAATTTAAAAGCCAAAGGCCAAATAAAAGAACCCAGCATATAGTATGGTAAGTCATAAACTGTTTAAAAACACTATGTAATTACGGAATAAAATTATAAAGGAATTTATTCCAAAATATGGCCAAATTAACTGTGTGATCTTTTATCGAGTTTAAAAAACCGAATAATTAAAAAATAAACATATGATAGAATGTTATAAGAAAGACTCACAACCCAAAATTAAGTCAAAACAAATCTTTAACGGCGGAAAACCGCTGACGACAGTTCCAAAAAATATAAAGCAAACCTAACCCTACCTATCACACATATTAATTTAATGTTAGAATTAAAGAACTTTTAAATATAAAATAATGCCTAAAAGCAATGTTTAAAATATTAAAAAATATCTTCCAATGGCCACTCGGAAAATTTACCGCAGAACTGTTCCACTACCGATCCTTACAAAATCAAAGCACAACTTTATTAGGCCTAAATACAAAGAGAATATACTATTCGAAAATAGACCTAGGAGCAAAAATTATTACAAACATTTGAGCAAAATTAAACCAAAATTGTTAATCAAATACCTACAACTAATTTAAATCTACAGCAATATTTTTAATAAACGCCAAAAAAATGCTAAATTATAAAATTTAAATCATTCTTGATCAAGGCATTAATCTACGAGCGTGATATTCACTTAAAATCGCCTAGTTTGAATTATGCTACATAAGACAATCAATTTTTGTCAATAATATATCATTTAAAGAAATTTAGTTATTATTATTATTTTATTTTTCATAAATGAGTAACTAAAACAATTTCTATTTGCAAATATATATATATTTAAACCATGTAATGTATAATTTTAAGCAAATAACTACGTAACAAGTCAACTTCAAATTAGGCTAACATAACTCCTCAATAACAATAAAATAAAATAACTATATGGTGATAATAAATTCAAATAGCATAAGCTAATATAAATAAATAGACGTCCTCTATTGATCTATTGTATAAGAAATATTCTTGGCAGAAATATTTCTAATGCAATCAGAACAGTAGAACGCCCATTCCCTAAAAAAATCTTATCTTAAAAAAATGTTAAAAAGACAATCATACTTTCACCTAATTTATAAAGATAAATAAACAGACAGTTGAGCATTCAAAGTAATATACTTGAGTAACCTTGAAGGTAAGGGGCAATAGAGGGGTACAAATATAAAACTAAGGTTAAAAGATATTTAGCTTATGCCAAACAATCTTCCGGACAAGAGCTGCCCAAACTAAAAGCAGGTTAGGAATAGTGAAGATTATAAAAGAATTAAAATAAACATAAAAGAAAGTACACCTAACCTGATTATTTGATCACTTTCCTCTAAAAAGAGATAGTTCAGACCCAAACTAAAAATATAATTAATTAAAGAATTACTACGTAATGACTCATATTTTTATGGGGAATTTAAATAGGAGCCTACTCTAAAATAAATCACATTAGAGCTCACGCTTACATATTAAAGAAACCTTGTTCTCTATCAGCAAGCTGCCCTAACAACTCTCTCAATATTTTTTTAAACCCACCATTTGGTTGCCTAACAAAATATATCGCTAAACAAAAAATCTCCAAAACATCAAAAACATAGTCGTAAGATACAAAAAATTCTAAAATTTTTAAAGGCATTAAAACCCTAGTTTTAATCCATATAATAATAGCAAATAGTAAGAAACTGATAAAAAAAAAAATATCCAAAATATATATAATAAGGTATAATATATATATAATAATATAAATAAGTTATTATATAGTTAAATATATAATAATATAATATATAAAGATAAGATATATAGAGATATACGATAGTAACTATATATAATATATATTAAGGAAACTAAAGAAGTTACCATCACAACATATCTCGAAAACTAAGAGTAGTACAAAGAATAACTGAAACAACGAATAAGTTCTGTAATGAAATTGATGAAAATGAAAAAAAAAAATTAATTAAAAAAAAGTTTTTTATATCCCAAAACTACGGATAGTAAAAAAAATAAATATTTAAACAGGTAAAATTTGTATAAAAAAAGATTTTTTTTTAACAACTAAAGGAGAAACCTCCAGTTAAACGGCACAAGATGCAAAAAGTCCGTCCTCTCGCCCTCGCACCGCGGGCCGGGACCCCCTCTCAAATAAAAATTCATACCGCCGGGAGGTCCAACATATGTACTAGTATTTGGCTGCGTAAAAATAATTTTGTCATTCCTTTTTCGCAACAAATTCAAGACACGGTCTAAGAGTAATAAGCTACCTTTTGTAACCATCGAGTATATTTGAGATTAATAAAAAAAAATCAAACAAAAAATAAAGCGTTTTTTTTATACGATTTTCCAACGAATGTAGGACAACGACTGATTCCAATAATTGCATTAGTTTCTTTCACCTCCAATCCGCAAGGATTTCGCAGGATATATCTAACGTAACTCTTTAGTTGGCCTATATAAACTATAATAGCAACCTAGTGGGCCTTCTTTAGCCCGCTCCCGGCGATAATCCTCCCTGGGAGTGGGGGGTGGAATGCTGTAACTTCGGCAGCCCTCCCGGCTGAAATTCTTGGGCTTCCTCATCGCCGGGTGATCAGTCGGCTCACCACTGGCCTTGAAATTGGTACATCATCCACACATCACATGTTAACCACTATTTTGTTACACACATAAAAACCGCCCTTAGAATAATCAACGGATTATACAAAACAACCACCGCCATTAAGCAATTACATGACAGAACACATACCTTCCTAATATCCTACCCACGTTGAAATGGTAAGGAGACACATTTTTTTCGCAAGAAAAACACCAACCAAAACCCATCCATGCTACCAAATACTCTCCAACCCCACCCCCCCCCCCCAGACATAGACTAAAATCCCCCTCCTCACCAGCCAAACTTCATAATGACATTTACAACACACCCCCTTGGCACCCAGTGCCGGATAAACATTGAGGGCACCTGGCCATGAAAATGCGGGCCCTTTTCCATAAAATTCGAATAAGAGATTCAAATTTGAAAGACCATTATAGTTCCAATATATAATGAAAAAGAATAAATTACTTTAAAAGATAATCACTCAATAACGATCACCATATGCGTATCATACAAATCACAAAATCATGTATGCTGATACTAAAACATGCGTTAGCTTATCATAATACAACAAAGAGAATTCATACAACATCTACATTAAATATATAATCATATATATAATATAAAGTAAATTATAATATATAATATATAAATAAAATTATATACTATATAATAGATATAATAATATAATTAAAATAATAAGTATAAATAATAGTATATTATTATATAATACTTTAATACCAATAATAATACTACGAGCATTATAACTTCCGCCCTCCTTACTACTATTATAATTATATATATATAGAATAATATAGTATATAATATATAATAATATATATATATAAATAGTATATATTAAATATATATGAATAAACTATATATAATAATATATATATTATATATATATAATATATTATAATCAATATTATATATATCTATATATATAAAGTATAAATGATATAAATATATATAATATATATATCATATATATATATAAATAATAATATATATATAGATATAATAAATATAATTATATAAATTTAATATATAATATTGATGTATTATATAATTATAATATATATATCTACTATATATATAATATAATATATATAAATAAATATATATAATATATTTACGATATAATATATAATACTAATATAAATATATATATAATAATATATATTTAATATAATATATATATATATATAAAATATATACATATAAAATTATAATATAATATTATAAATATATATATAATATAAATAGACTATGAAATAATATAATATATATATATCTATATTAATATACATAATAAATAATATATATAATATATAACATGTAATGGGTATGTCAGGGGGGCAACTCCCCCCCCTAAACTTGGCGAAAAAATAAAAACCTATGGATTGGGGATTAATTAAGTGTTAGTATAGAAAACGGAAAAAAATACATCAATCGATAGAAAATGAAGTAATTATTAATTACCCAACGTATATATATTTTTCTAAAGTTAAAATGTTTTGTTTCATATGGCTTAAATCAACTACTTGTGCTTTTATACAGTAATTCTTCGACATATTCTCCGCCTAATAACTCAGGTATGTCGAACTACATTGCCGCTGCCAAACTGTTAAATCATCACCGGACCGGCGACCCTTTTAATTACTTCGCTAAGACAATAACGTTAAAAAACAATTGCAGAAAATAAAAGAAATATACATATTTGTAAAAGCAAATATAATTATAATATATACTATATATAAATAAATATATATATATTAAAATTATATTTATATATTAATATATATATATATAATATAAATATACTAAATATATAATATAATATATATTATATATATAATATATATAAAATATATAAAAGGTCATGATCCAAATTTGCTGGATGATAATACTAGATTAACCTAAAAATGACATAAAATCGTAATTTCAGGTCGGATTTGAACAATAAACAACACCAAAATTCAGCTTTTTTTGCTCTAAAACGTTCGTTTCCGGTGTTTTCTGTGATGGAGTCAAATCAAATTTTCAAAGTTTTGAAATTCCTAGTTCCCAACCCCTAATTTTATTCCATTCAGATTTTTTGCGGGGAAAGAACTTCAAACTGAAATAAGCATGATGGTCAACCTACAATAGCACGGTTTACACCATTTCAAATTTTGTAGTTTTGGTGCCACGGTTGTCCCATTTCCAAACCATTTTTTGAACATTGGAAAAGTGAAAAATTGACATATTTTTTTTCTACCATACCACAACATACAAAATTCAGGGGGCTTAAGTCCGGCGCAAGATCATCTTTTTATACTTAAATAATTTCTTTTATCATGCATATAGTTCATGTAAACATGGACAAAATTTCAAAAAAAAAGTTTGAAAATCTTTAAAAATTCTATTGGGAGTTCTACAAAAAAATTTCTCATAAATAAGAATCAATCTTCCCACTATATAAGCCGAGAAAAATTTGATGTTGATGGAAGGGTAAAAAAAAAAACCTTCAACTTTTACAAGGTAAAGAGATCAAAGGTTTGGTAAATCTTGGATAAGAGTAGCTGAGCAAAAGAAAAAAATTCGAAAATTTTAAAATGAATATTGTAGGTAAATGACCCATCTATGCCATATCTCAATTGAAGTCATTCGCAAAAAAATCTAAAGTCATAACAATGTCAAACACATGATTTTCAAAAATTGAAAATCTGAAGTTATGACTACAGTCCACGAGAAAACACCGGGGGAAACGAAAACGTTTAGAGCCCAAAAAGCTACATTTGGTTATATAGGCAAAATCGCTGAAAATCCGAAATTTATTCATTTAGTTGTGCTGAAAACCTGGGATCACCCCAGCCAAAATCATAACATCCCTCATTAATTAATAATTAAATACTAAATCAATTAAAGAAAAAGTACTCTTTAGAATATATTTTTAATAAGTAGAAATAATTTAATATGCATTAAATGTAAATTTAAACAAGTTATTTAAGGCCCAAAACTACGTTACAGTAGTCAACTTCAAAATTTAGCACATTACTCCAAGTAACAATAGAAAATTTAATAAACCATGGTAACAATAATATTAAATAAAATAATCCTAATATGAAAATGAAAATCACGTCCCAAGTTGAGCCATAAAATTTATCTTGCAAATATTCTAATTGTGCAATAGACAGTTATGAACTGCCCATTCCTAAAATAGAAATTTCTATCTAAAAATGTAAAGGAAACCAATATACACCACACTAATTACACCCCCATTAATAATTAAACAGAACAATATATCACTTTAATATAAAATATTGATAGAAGCCTTGACTGAAGGCTAATTATAGGTAAATATAAATACGTATTAAAAATATTCTTACTATGCTATACACTTCAGGATAAATAGCTTGTCCAACGCTAAAATCAGGTAAGAGACATAGAGCTACAAAATAGCCAAATAGAACAAAAAAAAGACACCTGACCTGATTAGTAGCACTGTTTCCCTTTATAAATCAAAAGATATATCTATACCCAATACTAAAATAAATAAGTTTAAACAACTTACGGAATTAGATTTCATAAATTTAAGTAAATATCGGATTTAATTTGGGTAAAAATTCACAGTTTTAGCTCACGCACATATATTAAAAAACTCTTGTCCTACTCAGCAACTGCCCTAACATGACCTCTCAATTATTTAAACCCATCCGCCTTGGGTGCCTAACTAAAAATATAATCGCTAAAGCAAAAAGCCCAAAACACAAAACATAGTGTAGAGATACAAGAAATATTCAAAATTAAGCATTTGTAAAAATCTTCTAATTTAATCTAATATATATAATAGCAATAGGCCCCTATGCCAACAATTCAGATGAAAAAAAATATTGCATAAAAGTATTTATATATATATAATAATATATATATAGATATATAGCAAATATTAACTATATAATATATAATATATATAAGATAATAATATAAATATTTATAATAATAATATAAGAATAAATATATATCTATGATATAACTATATACATATAATATATGGAAACTAAAGAATTACCCGAACATAATCCTCGAAAGTAGCCCACAACTTTCGTAAATAGAGTAGGCAAACATGCATGTAAAATGTAATGAAAAGTGCTTAAGCCACACCTACCTTATAAAAAAAATTTTTTATATCTTCCAAAAACACGGTAGGTAACCGAGAAAACCTAATAACATAATATGAATCAGCGTAAAATTTAGGGAAAGAATTTTTTTTTAAACTAAAAGAAAGGCCCCAGGTAAACGCGCAAAAGAGCAAAGATCGGGATCTCTCGGCCCTACACCGTCGCTTCGAGCCCGCCCTATAAAAAATTCACTACCCTGAGTTCCTAAAATAATGAACTTATAAGATAGTTTTTATAAAAAAATTTATTACTTCCTTTTCTTCCAAAACAATATTTCACTACGCTGATTCCAATGATGGGCGTCCTATGAGCTTTTTTAGCAATATCACAGTAAATTGCCTTGGAGATATAAAAAAAAATACAAAAAAAATCATCATATTATTTTACATTTACCACATGCATATTCATGTCTTGACATTTGAATCTATGGGCTAGCAGGGTTGCGCTGTAGCAATGTTTTTAGTTTCTGAATAGAAATATGTTACATATACTGAAGAAGACTTTGCTTGTAGTCGTAGTGGCCTAAGAAGAGTAGCAAAAGACAGAGCGCTGTGAGTTCCATTAGGCTTTAGCCCTCTCACTTCTCGGGTGCTGAATACTGCTCCTGTGGGGGGGGGGTGGAGGGCGAGGAATTGTGTCAAATCTTTTGTCTAATGTCGGGGGGGGGGGTGGAGAGTATTTGGTGGCATGGATGGTTTAGATTTTTCGTGTTTTCTGGAACCAAAAATGTGTCCTTACCATCTTCAAGTGGTAGGGATGGGAAGGATATGTGTCTCGTCATGTAAATGCTTAATGGGGGTTGTTTTAGTACATCCAGTGATTATTCTAAGGGCGGTGTTTTGTGTGTAACACAAAATGTGTTAACTGTGATGTGTGCGATGTGTAACACTTTCAAGCAGTGCAGCCGACTGAACTCACCCCGGATGAAGGAACCCAAGAATTTCAGCCCCGGGAGGCGTGCAGCAAGATTACACAATTCCCCCCCCCCTCCACCAGGAGGGTTATCGCCGAAAGGAGCCGGGCTAAAGCCAGGCCCACAGGTTGTATTTTATTTATATAGGCCAAACTAAAGAAGTTACCCGCAATAATATTCGAAAACTAAAGATGAGGTTAACGAAGAAAACTAATAGCATATATGGAATCAGCGTAATAAATATGTATGGAAAATGTAAAAAAAAAAATATATTTTTTTTTATTTTTTTTTATATCTCCAAAACTACGATAGGTAAAGAAATGCTTAATACATATATGGATCGTTGCATTGTGTTCGTGAAATTGTGTAAATGAAAAAAAGGGAAAATATTTTTTTTTTATACCTAATAACATATTTGGTTGGAAATCAGCGTATGATTTTTTTTAGGGTTGCATGCTCGAGGCCAGAGACGGACGGTGGAG
>JABUQX010128998.1:37500-40889 GCA_015478945.1 Trachelipus rathkii | reverse complement strand
TATATATATATATATATATATATATATATATATATATATATATATATATATATATATTATATATATATATTGCATATTTATCGCAATTAAGGTTGATGAAAATTAAGAAAGAACATATATTGGGAAGGTAAAGAAATATAAGCCTTCTCTGGGATTGAACTTCCTCCCAATATATTCTTTCTATATATATATATATATATATATATATATATATATATATATATATATATATATATATATATATATATATATATATATATATATATATATATATATATATATATATATATATATATATATATATATATATATATATATATGTATAAAGGAACAGTCGAGCAGAGGGGCACCCCCGATTTTTATAAAAATCACAGGATATACTCTAAAAAATAATAAGGAAGAATAATGAGAACGAAAATCGGCGCTCTCTGAAAACTTACAGTCTTCAAAGTTAGAAACTCCCATAGACTTTTCCATTTTTGATCCATCAAGGTTAGTCTCATTTCAGGCCTTCTAGGGTTTATGTTATAATAAGTTTTATTAGGGTCTACAGAGAAAATCTATGTGTAGAATTAACAAATTCATCATAACCTGAACTAGATGACCTCAAAACGAGCTACTTTCACGAGGCCCACTACTATGAGAAAGCCTCTATGGGAAAATTTTCAACTTTGAGAGGTCTGTAACTTTTTTTCCTAAAGGCTTAAATCATTTTCGTTTTTTTTATTCTTCATTATTATTTTTTTAGAGTATATCCTGGATTTTTATTATATATATATATATATATATATATATATATATATATATATATATATATATATATATATATATATATATATATATATATATATATATATATATATATATATATATATATATATATATATATATATATATATATAATTTCTCTATTTTTGTAATAAAGAAAAAAGTTTTTGAAAAGTGGGTGTTACCTGTAATGAAATATAACTGTGAGACTTCTACGCTGAACGCGAGAGCAATATAAAACCTAAGAAATAGCTATAAAAAAAAAATATGGAGAAACATAAACTTAGAAAAGCATGTAGATTATTTTGATTTTGTAGATTTTATGGATTAGAATATTTTTCGAGGAAAACCAAATTTTCTTTGCATTTATATTTTTTTCCATCCTTTTGAAAATCTTTTTTGATTCACATTTTTAAATTAAACACTATTAAATCTCAATTAATAAAGATTGGTAATGTAAAACCAAAAAAAAAAAAAAAGCATTTGAAAAATACAATTATTATAAAGATTAAAGAGTACCACTGGGCTTCGAAGAATAAAAATTCACACAAAAAGATAATTACTTTTGGATTTAAAGAATATTGTATTCATTCAACATATCTTTACTAAAATTTTTAACCATTTTTGGAAATCAATTCTATTTTGTTCAAAATTTCTTTTGAAATTTATTTTCATGAATAAATATGCAAAGTTGATCGTATTTGCAAAATGACTATATATTGAAGTTTACTTCAGTATATATATATATATATATATATATATATATATATATATATATATATATATATATATATATATATATATATATATATATATATATATATATATATATATATATATATATATATATATATATATATATATATATATATATATATAGAGGGCAAGGATAAAAGAGGCCCCAAGTCTCATAAACAACATGCAGATGATTAACCCGTTTATTGTACATACACAATACAGAATATTGAATTATTATGAAAAATAAGGTAGTGAACATTCATAGGTCAATAGTTCACAGGAGGTGCTGAAAATGTTCACCTTGAACCTGGATGCACAACTTTGTATGGTCGCATATGTAACAGCTTCAACATGTTATGGCATGAAGTTCGTTTGATGTTTAGTTGTGCGGATAGACGTCTAGTTGATTTCCGTGGACTTCTAACCATAGTCTCTTGCACACGTGCAATATTTTGCGCCAAACAAACTTTCTTTTCACGGTTACGTTTGGCGTTAGCGACCGAACCTGTTGCTCGAAATTTACTAATCAATTTCTGCACAACACTCTTTGCCGGAACAGCTGTGTTTGGGTATTTTATCGTGAACATTTCATTTAATGTTTTAATTAATTAAACGATTTACATCCAAAATAGGTTTCAACAATAAACACTCTTTGTTGGATTGAAAAAGGCATTCTGCAGACCTCTTATCACAACAAGCTTCAAATTGACTACTGAAAACGTCGCACAGATGACTAATTTGCCGCTCGACATCACGTGACCCCGCTCGAGCGCCGCCCTACCGTTAAGATATCATAAACATATCTATATACACTGTATATATATATATATATATATATATATATATATATATATATATATATATATATATATATATATATATATATATATATATATATATATATATATATATATATATATATATATATTAGTGATGGGACGATTAATCGTCATCGTCATCGTCATCGTCATTGTGACGATGACGATTAATTGAAAAAGTATATTTTAAAAATTTCTATTATTTTAATAAATTTAACAAATTTATAATAAGGAAAAATTAAATTGTGTTCACTTCATTCTTATTTAAATGTGTAAATACATTAAGAACCGCATTAATACATAGAAAGTTTTCCTGTTATTCATTAACATCTTGGTTTTGTTTCTAATTTCTATATAATAATAATAATAATAATAATAATAATAATAATAATAATAATAATAATAATAATAATAATAATAATAATAATAATAATAATAATAATAATAATAATAATAATAATAATAATAATAATAATACAAACACACACACACCCATACTGACCTACACACACACACACAATAATAATGATAATGATAATGATAATGATAATGATAATGATAATGATAATAATAATAAATAATATAATTATAATTATAATTATAATTATAATTATAATTATAATTATAATTATAATTATAATTATAATTATAATTATAATTATAATTATTATAATTATAATTATAATTATAATAATAATAATAATAATAATAATAATAGTATAATAATAATTATACAATTTAAAATGGTAGAGTCGAAAGAGAGGTAAATGTTAAAAGTACAGATAAAGGTTTATACACAAATTATGATTCTAATATACCTGAAAGGTATAAACTATCAATTATTAAAACCCTAATCCACAGAGCTTATAAAATAACTTCAACGTGGGAACTCTTTAACAAAGAGGTGATAAGAATAACGAAAAACTTAATTAATAATGGTTACCCTCAATTTAAAATAGAAAAAGTTATTAAAAGAACTATAAATAACATTTTAACTTCAAGTAAAAATTCACTTGACATGGAAAGCAAGATAACTTTTTACTTTAAATCATTAAATTTGACAAA
>JABUQX010128998.1:10000-22500 GCA_015478945.1 Trachelipus rathkii | reverse complement strand
ATATATATATATATATATATATATAACAAACTATTATTTAGAATAAATAATAAAATAAATTAAATAAAACCAGACACCTAGAGTCATCAAGTTTTAAGTCACCATCCCATTGGAATGTGGAGGGTGTTCTCCCCTGCTCATTCTTCAGTCCCTTACTTTTTATGCTCCCCAGTAACACACCCTGCGCAACTTGACACTAGTAAATTAATATATCAACAGCGCAGATACCGGTAAATAAAAAGCATTGAAAGCCGCTCCTGTTCTCTTTTGAATCTTGTTTACCAGTACGTCAAGAAGTATCTAATATTCCTTCATAAAAGTAGCACCGACTACAGTGATGTCATAATCCCTCCTCCTATTCCCCTTGTTATAATTATAACAATTGGTATTAAATATTTTGATATATATGTTATAATATATATATTATTATATATATTATATTATATATATTTCTTTATTGTTTTTATTTTTAGGGCTTTTTAAACTTGGGTTTAAAATATCTTTTTAAACTTGGGTTTAAACTTTGATTTTAAATTTAGGTTTAAAATTATAATATTAATTAACATATTAATATTTAAAATGTAGTCAAATATTCATGGCTGAATGCCATCTCTTTAATTGTGATAAAAGGTAAAATTATAAGAAAGAATGTAAATAATTATTGTGAATCATCTTTCTTTATTCCTTCTTATCACTAACTACATTCATTAGGTAGATATAACTGAAAATAAGAAGCAGAGCATACTTTTAAATAATTTTATCAAAAGAACATTATAGCTAAAGAAAACAAATATAATAGGACTTTATATAAGATAAATAGCTAAAACAGCTGAGACGCGAACAACTGGAATCTTCTACATCGCATTGTCAAATGCACATAATTGTCTAAATGAGAAGTCTGAAAAATGGCATAAGTGGCCAAAAAGAAATTTCTGAAAAATGGCGACCTTTTTCTGCCGTCGTCAGCTTTTTAGCCTTCTTCATAAGTCCAACTCATCCAATTTTTGCCGCTGTTAATTTGGTACATTTTGTAAAATTTTGCCAAAAAATTTTTTTTTGTCTCATCTTTAGCGATTTTCGTTCTCATATAACTTTTTGATATTTTTGCATCATCTGCTTCATTTTACCACAAAATGCCAAATTCCGCCGCTAATACATGCCTCATTTGTTTGACTTACCAACTTTGTCAGGTAAACCAGCTTTCGTTTTGCCTACCTATAAGGCCTATAACATAGGGCCACAATTCGTTAAGATTTACGAACACATTCCCGGTAGCCCTCCTGTGCAACCACTGTTGGTTCATTTATGTGGGGGGGGCCCTAACAGCAACCTTAATTGCCGTACCTTAAGGTTGGTTGTACCAAATTCAATCTAAAATATAGATTGAACAATAAAATAACTCTTAACGAATTTTTACATAAAATATATCTACCTATTAAAGCCTTTGTATTATTATTAGTCTAAGTAAATTTAACTAAAACACCAAAAACAAATTCCTAAAAACTCATTGACCTGCAGAAAACATTCAAGGTCAATTTGTTCAAAGAAAGATGATCAAAGTTGTCTTCTCTTCATACATTGCAAAATTATGCCTCCTTGCAATAATCACAATATGACAGTTTGTCTGTTTGTCATCATCTTCGTTCTCTTATACGAACATCATGAATTGTCGCTGTATCAAAATGAATTCTTAACAACATAATAAATCGTCTTAGTAGTCGTCATGGAAACAGAATAAAATAGTATCTTCTAATCAAATATCGTCACATCCAGAATAATGAAAATCAAAAATAAAACCATCTCGTAGAAGCCACTTCGTCAACATTTCAATATAAATGATCAAAACTTCTTCCGAAAAAAATAAAATGGACATCCAATTTTTTTTTTATTATATATATCGTTATTTAATTTAATTTATGTATTGCATATTTTCGTCTCTATCTATGTTATTTATCCAATTCTTACACTCTCTCTCCCTCCTTCGCAACAACAAACAAACATGTACTTCTGTATGTTAGTGTATGTAGTGTTTTGCAAGGTGTACATATGCTGTGTGCGTAAAAAGGGAATCTAGGAATAATAACGGAGAAATTAAATAACCCAGTTAAGTATATAATATAATTTTTTTTAAATCATAAAATAGCTTATAAATTTGTTTTAACAAATTTAATATCTGAAATCCAATTCCTGTCTGTGAAACATTTTCTTATATATATATATATAAATCTTTCGATTGTGCATCGCCTGTCTGTTCGAGACAAAGAATACTTTCACTCTCCGTTCATTTTTAGAGTTGCCAATACTTTATTAATTTTCAATATATGCACAAATATTTAATCAATAAGGAAAACATTCACAAAAGGGAATATTTTAGTATATAATTCTTCCCAAAATATTTAGGAATATTTAATATTCGTAAATATAAATAAATTGATCATTTTGGAATGGCGAACGCTGGTAACAATATTTCTCTCGTGTTTACAAATATTGTTGTGATCTAGGTCCTTGTCTTAACGTAGCTCCCTTCATTATGGCAGACCTAATTTTCATTATTTAATACCTTTATAATTTTTGTAAATCATAAAGTGTTAAAATCTAACATACCAGGCACTGATATATGCCTATAGAGAAAATAGTACTTCAATTCATTCCTTAATAATTTTTTTTTTTTCTCTCATACTATATCTTTCTTTCTTATCTTATATAAATAATAATAACTCAGTTATAAAATTAGAAAATACAGTTATTTATATGAATGCTTGCCTTTCATATTTATCAGTATCAAAACCCCCCACCAGCCTGTTCCAAACTGAAAATTTTTCATATATATATATATATATATATATATATATATATATATATATATATATATATATATATATATATATATATATATATATATATATATATATATATATATATATATATCTTGTTTCTCAAAATTGTGAGTGAGAATTACTTAATATAGGGTCTATACAGTATCAATAGACTATATACAGGTTAATACTGCCAAAATTTTCATTATTGTGAAATGTACAGCCTTTGGCAAAAATTTGGTCAGATCTGGTAAAATTTTTGACTGTACCAATTTTTAAACTGATAATACCATATAGTACCACTTAATATAATTTGACTATCCTGTTATATTAAATATTCTTTTCTTCTGAATAACTATTAGCCCTAGAACTAATTATTTTGCCTCTTCTACCTATGTATAGAGTTAAATAAATATTCTAGTTTTGTCTTAACTTCCCTAATAAGAATTTTAATGTAAAAGTTCATTTTAAAATTCCTTTAGAAGTACTAATCCTTGTTTTGTCAACCCAAGATAGATGCCCATAGGATAAAATCTTTTTTATATTTTTCACCTAATCTGAAACCCACCAAACGAGGATCACTTTTATTTTTTTTTATCATTCTTATCTTTTTAAGATCATTTTTATCTTTTTAGATACTTTTAGAATAGAAAATTTCTTTTTCTATCTTTTTACTACTCATTTCTTCCAAAGAAGAAATGTTGGTACATCTATTGTTGCTGAAAATTGTTTAAAAGGCCTAAATACAGATATTCACAGTACAGTTACAGACTAATTAAATTTCACGACTACTAAAAAGAAAAGTGAAATTTATCAAAAGTAAAATATAGTACTGACCAAGGTACTTTAATAAAATAAGTTCATGAAGTTCATATAGTACATTCATTCCTTCTTATGTATTCAAAATGCCAGAATATCACTAAGAACAGTAATAATTCTTCAATAAATTGAAACTATGTCACATTCCCTTTTACATTAGATATTTATTAGTAATATTTATTTAATTTAAAGACCATTATGAAAACCACAGTCCAATATTGTTTACTATTGCTATAAATTGGTAATAAAATTTACTACAAGTCCTACTTTCAGTATGTACTTAACAATTTTTTTTTATTTTCCCCAAAATAAACTATTGCCTATTATTTTCAATCCAAATTGAAAATATTTAATAATTTTTTTTTTTAAACACGTAAAGCACTTTTCTTTAATTTGAGTGGTGAAAACATGCATTTTGAAATATAGGAATCAAACTGTCAGTAATTCCATGGTTGAAAATAACACTTTAATAATGTATAAATATATCTTATAACATATATATATATACATATATATATATATAACTTAATAACATTATATATATATATATATTATATATCTATATATATATATATATATATATATATTATATATTTAATAATAATAATAATAATAATAATATATATATATATATATATATATATATATATATATATATATAATTTATTACTAACCTTCTTATCATCCTTCAGATACAATTATTGTTATTTATAATATTATTATTAAAAAGGAGAAAACTTTCTACTTGTATATATATATATATATATATATATATATATATATATATATATATATATATATATATATATATATATATATATATATATATATATTTATTTTTATTTTTTTTTTACACAAAATTGCACATAGCCCATTTAGGTATTGAATAGGTTAATCATCTCACAGACCTCACATGAATCTGAGGAGAATTCATAAGGGTCAGGGTTGAGATAGACTCTCACCTGGACGGTACGAGAAGTCACCGACTCTCTACTAGAGTGAAGTCTTATTTAAAATATACATGCAATTATAGAAGTTTTACAATCGCATACAAAGGGTCATGTATGTGATTTCTTCTTATTCATAATATGCCCAGTATATTCAATTTTCACAAATTGCTCAAGTATCATATTTAGAAGAAATTCTTCTTATCATATATGAAAATACGCCCTGTAAACTAATTCCCTTTTCTCATAATTATGGCAAAGCTAATAATCTTAAAGAAAAGAAAGTATTTACCTTAAATAAAATAATAATCATATTTTATTTTCCTAATTAGCATCTTCATTTATACAAATTCACTACAAATGCTTCTTAATGGATAAATATTAAAGTTTTAAATTTCTAAAATTATTTGATTTATTACCATATTCAAGTGTTCATTACATACCTAAATCTTTAATCACCACAAGTAACTGTATCATTTGCATTTGCTTTTAAAAGAAATGTATAAGCTACCACATAGTATAAACAATTATTGCTCCAACATGTGACTAAAACAGAAAGTTTCAATAAAATTTTTCACAATCAGCTGTCAACCCGCTTGTACAGTAAATACCTGTATACCAGGGTACTTTGAACTAATATTTGCCATCAAAAATGCAAATACTACTCTTATGGACTTCGTACTAGAACTTACTGTTACAGACACTATTTTTGTCCTTTAAATGTGTCTCACACCTTAATATATTATACTTTAATATATTAAACAAACCAGGACATTCAAAATTTTCATATATTATCACAGGTGATAATATATTACATTTTGATAGTTACTGCCTTAATATATCTTTTTGTTAGGTAACATTTGAATAAATCTTGAATATCATGGCCAGAATGGACAGATCAGTAGCAGTCAGACATCCGCAACCCATTCAGAAGAAAATTCGAACCGTACATTTACATGGTACCACCTTCATGGAATCCGAACCTCCATACTGACATTTTTTCTCCATTTAGGATACTGATGTCTCTTCAGCAATTGCTGATTACAATAAGTTGAGTTAAAATTTTAATTTAATTTATTTATTTAATCATTCATTTATCTATGATTTACTAACCTTCTCACAGATACAGGTGGAATTGATGCCTATCCAACTGATGGTTAAAACTCACCTCTAATAATTTTTTTTTCCCATAATGTTTTTTTTTCAGATTATTTATTCTTGGATGCTGTTCTTGATATCTATACAGATATACTTCTTCAATTTTTTTTCTCTGTACATTCACATTCCATATTGTTCAAATAAGTTCCAGTAACAATTCTGACGATACCACCCAAAATGACGTACATATGTTATAATATTCAGAGTCCACAGTACTCATTTTATTTTGAGGAATTTTCCTTCATTTAAGAATTCATTTTTATTCACCATCTTAGTGATCATTTTTACAGCACATTTCCATAATTTTCCCAAATTGCTCTCTGTTCTTAAAACTTATGCAATTTTCTTCAAATTATTTGTTTTTGTTCCCAAAACTTCTTAAAAGTTTCGATAACTTCCAATTTTCATTCACCATGGTACTTTTCATAAAGTTTTTCGGTATGAAAATTGAACACTTTTTCCATTCAGTATACCACACTGATACAACTTTTATAAGTTTTCATTTATCCATGTTCCCTGCATACATTGATAATACTACTTATCAAATTTTTCTCAGTCTTCACTGTATTACATGTTTCCTGTATTCATTTTGTACAGTTAAGGAAAACATACATTCAAATACTTGTACATCATTCCCATATGTTGTTTATATTGTTTTTTTTATGTCTAATACAAATATCACCTTGTAAGTCACGATAGTTTTTTTTTCTCATCTCATAGATGACCTCATATTCTATTTTGTGCGTGTGATATCATTGTTGTCTTAGCTTCTCTCTTAAGGGAGGGGACTCAAAAATTTACACATAATTCTTACCTTTCTGTCATACATTTATTAACTCACAGAGCTTACATAATTGTCCTAATTCTGTCATAGCTGTCAAATATAATGAACTACCCATCCTGTTCATCATATATTCTCTATGAATTGGTCATATACTGATCATCATACAATATTATACAATGCCTTACCCTTGTGTTGTCTTTAAAGTATCTCAATGTAACAATTACATGTATACTACTCACACTGACAGTCTTACTAAGAACACACAATTCTTACCTTTCTGTCATACATTTATTAACTCACAGAGCTTACATAATTGTCCAAATACATTTATTAACTCACAGAGCTTACATAATTGTCCAAATACATTTATTAACTCACAGAACTTACAATTTTTGTCTAAATTCTGTCATAGCTGTCAAATATAATGAACTACCCATCCTGTTCAATATATATTGTCAATGAAATGGTCACATACTGATTCATCATCCAATAAACAGAGTGAATTTGTCATCAGGTTCATTCTTTTCATATTGAACTCAAACTGTTCAATCAATCATTCAAAAATTCATAGATGAACTATCCAACTTCTGTTCATTCTCATGAACTAATCATTCTGACCATTCATTCCAAGCCATGACAATGTCATCAATTCATACTTCTGTCTTCTTCTGAAAAACATATATCTTGTGTAGGTACAAGTATCCCCACTTTCAGAATGAAACCATTTTACATAACATTCACCCACCACCATGCTGTGTTATGTTTATATTTTTTTCCCTTCCCAAAACATTCATCAATCAATTGATGTGTTTTGTTTAAAATATTCATTACAGAACATACACTACCTTGTTTTGTTTTGCATAAAATTTCCTCTTCATTGACATATTACTCTTTATAGTACTATTGATATATTTTCAAGTTTGAATAACTATCAACACTACCTATGGAGATAGATCTGTTTTTATGTCATTAACTAGTAGAAAGGAAATTCATCCCTTCTATATAGACTATTCTATATAGGAAACTACATATCTACACAGAACCAACACATTCTGTACTACTATTTGTGGTACTGACTGTTTCTCAGTCTTACCCATTGTTTTTCTTCTAGTATACAAAACAGAAAATGCTACACTGCCCTAATGATCTTATTCTTCTATTAGTTTAATTTAACTACTGATAATAATTTTTCAAGAGCCAACTTGACATTTTCTTTGTTTTAAAATATTAATAAATAGAGCTCTATTGTAATGTGAATTTCAATAGTTACTTTATTAATATTTATTAGTATACTACTTTCCAAAACCATAGACAATATGTCTAGGACCATGCCTTTGCCACAAAGACATAATACAATCCATTTACCTAATATAGGTTTTGTTTCATCTTCATAATGATTTACTTACTTCAATTTAGAAATATGAACAGTTTAATATTTCTTCTTCATGGGTAAAATCAATTATTATGAAAGTATCTGAAAATTATCCATTATTAAATTGTCTCACTTGTTTACATTTGTCTCACACAATTTACATAATGTTTTAAACAAACTTTTAATTGTTTTTTTTTTCTTCCTTCTTCCTATGCATTCCAAACTCCACAGTTTGTTTCATAACTCATTGTTTTATTTCTAGTGTACTCAAACTACTTGTTACACTATATTGTTTAAAATTTTGTTCTGAAAACACACACAAATTTTATTCATTGACTGTCATAAAACAAATCTTATTTGTTTTCATCTCACACATGTACTCAGAATTCAGAATTTAGTTTTGTTACATTACTTGTGTTGAAATTTGTCAGTACCAAATACCAAATTTTGTCAAAATGTCAACTTTGTTTGAAATTTATGAAGCAACATAACTTTTTCATATTTGACATTTTAATTTTCTCTCTCCCCATATATCATGGATAATTTTGACACCGTTATCTATCTTAAGTCCATCTAAGATAGTATATTATTTAATGACTTCAGTAATCAACTTTCATATAGTTTTTTCCCATATGTCATAAACAGGTGTCATAAACAAATCTACATTTGTTTTCTTCTGTACTAAAACTTCATAGTTTTGTTTTGAACTCACAAGCAGTCCCAAGGCAATTTCACAATTGTTTTTATTCCTTGTGTATTCTATGCATGGCTTTGTTATACTACTTTGTCTAAAATTTTGTTGCAACATTCACACAAATTTTATTCATATCAGTCCTAAACAAATCTCTATTTGTTTTCACTTTGAGTATTCAAAACATAGCTTTGTTACCCTACTCCTGTTGAAAATTTGTCATTTAGTCACACAATTTTCACTTAGAAATATCTGTTATTGACAACAATCAAATTTATTGCCAAAATGTCTATTATCTTTGAAATTATGGGACAATTTGACATTTTATTTCCCTTATATCTTTGATATTGAACACTGCCAACCTATCTCAATTCAGTCATCTGAGATAGTAATTTATGACTTCTGTATTTTACCTTTCCCCAAAAGTAGTTTAAAATCAAGTCTTAAATATTTATGTGCATTTCTTACTTATTAACTTATTTCCTTGACCTAATAGTCAATCAGGTACTACCTAACTAACCACCTAAATGCATATAACAAATAACATACATTGTATATTATTTGGCAGTAAAGCATATCTTCTACATTGTTAATAACTATATTTCATACACAATTGAAACAACCTTTTTCAATGTACATGAACAACTCCCACATTGTTCATTATTAATGTTGTATCACACAGTGCCTATGTATCCCACAGCTTGTCTACATTCACTATGTGTCCTGTTTTACTTCAAACAATTACACATTTATATGAGGCACATGTAACTCTTATTTTATGATATTTTGTCTATGTTTTACATTCTTTTATATGGAAATATATTAGTTTACAAAACACCTTTTCAAAATATTTATTTGTAATTGTGTACCACTCATATTTTATGTACAAATATTCTTTTACCCAATCTACTTCATTGTATATGTTGTTCCATGCTTCATACTTTGAAAGTTTTGAAGAAATTTTTCTTATTGTACAGAATCAGTCATTCAACAAACACATTATTAATTGTTTTCTGACTACACACAGTCACACAAAACACATTGTTTAATTGTTTCTTGACTAAAATTTTGCCTCATACACACAAAACATTGTTTTGTCCTAGTCACTATTTTCTGTGCACCTTAAACAACATTTTACATGTACTTTTATTTATTTTTTTTTCACAAACTGAAAACTCAAATTACTATCAACCGTTTTTAACTAGAATTCTATTAAAAGTAGTTGACACTCAGTAATTTTTTTTCTCTCCATGTATTAAATGTTAAAGGAATCTACAGACTCTGTGCCATTTTTCTTTTAACTTTTCAATGTTTCAATAATTCCTTCTCTGTCATTAATTGAAATTCTTAATTGTTTTTCTACCTAAATCATTGTGCTACCAATGGATCTTTCTTTAGAAGGTTGAAAATTGTTCACACTTTTGAACTGCATAGTTCATTTCAGTCCTCTACCCAAGGCTGAAATTTTAATTTTTCATTTGTTTACTTCTGTCTTAAATGACTACAAAATTTTAAATGAATCCATTGTGCAAGTCCTCTGTCAGACAGAACTTTCAATGTTTCATTTCTTATTTTTTTTCCATCTTTGAAACAAGTTGAAAATATTTTTCTATCCCTAAGAATACTTACACAATTTATGTATTCTTAGCTAGCCACCTATACAACTGAAAATTTTCATATTTCATTGTTCACATTGTTTCAAGAATACTGTGTACACAACAATTGTATTCTTAACATCAGAAAATTGAAATAAATTTTTCCTGTTGTACACACTTTTCAAGAATCTACATCACTCCTTTGATAGATTCTTATTGCTTTTTGGTTTCAAAATAGGAACTTGTCTCTTATTTGATCCACTAATCATAATCATACTTTCATCTTCCTAGTATGATTAAAATTTTTAACATTTTTTTTTTCAAATGTTCTTTGAGATCATGTATCTTCTGCTTACTTGATCTTCATACACCCAACTGAAAATGAAATGGTTCTTCAAATTAACAATTCATTTCTTCTTTTCTTCTTAAAAGGAGAACTTTTGAAACCATTATTCATTTTTTTCCCATGTTTAATATCATCTTTTCTCCTTGCAGATTTAAAAGATGACCACATATCTGATTCCTATGATATATTATGAGAAGAATTTTTTTTTCATAAATCATAGTAATCCACTGCAAAATTTTTGTATTTACTTAATCATTTCTCTAACAGCTACTACAGTTCCAGTCGAGCCATCTCACTATTATAATTTATTATAAAGTTATATAGTATAGTAGAACTGTAACCCATGTACTAAATGATTGTTCTAACATAACCAAGTTGAGTGTGTTTGAATAATTTTATGCATTTGTGAATGAATTTATTTGAATGAATGTTCAAATGATTGCAAAATTATGTGAGAGAAAGCTGTAAACTTTTAAGAACTTGAAGATTTTTAAATCCACTCCTAGTTGGTTTTCACAAATCAAATCCACCAAGGCTACATGGAATTTTCACAAATCTGTCCAAGATTTACATTGCTAAAATTTCCACCAGAGATCTTCATTTATAGTTTCACGAGAGATTCAGTATTGTTGTGTGTGCTTGCATACCGGATACTTGTATAACTTTGTGTAATTAAAAGAATGAATGATTTGGGTAATTAGCTTTTAGCTTCATCAGACTTAAACTCTGTGCTGCTTATCAAATTCAATTTACCAAACTTATATATTCTTATTCATATCAAAAATTATACATAGAATATAGTATAATTTTTTTTTCTCCTATCAGAAGGGTTACTTCCTTTTTAATTTTTTTTCTAATAACCGTTATGATCTTTCAGTTTTATGGATTGAATGGCTCTTAACGAAGTACCAAACACTTACATCCTTTCACACACCAACTATTGTTTTTTTTTTCATCTCAAGAATAGAAATTGAAGAATAATTAATTCTTTACAATTATAAATAATAATGAATATACTATTAGTATTAATATATTATTATTATTATTATTATTATTATTATTATTATTATTATTATTATTATTATTATTATTATTATTATTATTGCAATACATACGTTCACAATTGTTCCTTTTGAAATATTTGTAAAATTCAAACCCAATTTTTGTCTTCAATTCTGTTCAAAATATTTTATTCAATATAACCAATTACTTGTTATATATTTTGGATATCCTTGTATATTTATATATAATATATATATATATATATATATATATATATATATATATATATATATATATATATATATATATATATATATATATATATATATATTTATTTTTATTATGCCAACTGAAAACTAATTTACTTTTTTTCTTAGAGCCTACTGGCGCCAAAATAGCTATAACTGTGCATTGTTGAATTTTTAAGAAGTTCGAACTATATATCGATACCCTTCTTAAATTATTCCTCATTTATTTAATTATTTGAAAGTTTAACAACAATAATGACTTTTACATATCATATTCGTTTACAATTAACTTGTCAATTGTTGTGGAATTTTCAAAATTTAGTTTTTTTTATATTGAATATCTTTAATTTTTTGTTCATGATTTCAATTTTGACTGTATAATATTTTAATTGTCATTACTCATTACAAACTTACAGTTTAGAATGCATTTTAAAAGTATAGGTAAAAATTTTTTTTTTTTGCAAGAATTGAAAATCATTTTTTTTTCAGTTCATTTTCTTTTACGAAAATTTTTGAGAGTTCATTGAAATTTCAAAAATTTTCTTTTCTTATAAAGATATTCAATCATTTACATTGCCATTTATGTATATTTAATACCAATTGGTCATTCCTAAAAAAAAATTTTCTATCCGCGGAGGGGACCATTCAAATTTATTTTGACAATGCTTGCCGTCATAAATTCTTACAAAGAAAGGTTCCACAACCATCGTTACCTTTCTCAA
>JABUQX010128998.1:0-5000 GCA_015478945.1 Trachelipus rathkii | reverse complement strand
TGCTATATATATACCATACTACATATATACCCTTATATACCATATACTATACCTGCCTCATATATATATATATATCTCCTACTTAATCTATACTCTTATATATATATATATATCTTTCTATATATATATATCTTTATATATATATTATATATATAATATATATATATATATATTATATTACTTATATATATTATATTATATTTATATAACTTATATATATTATATATATTTTCATTTCTATATATATATAACATATATATATATATATTAATAATATATATATTAATAATATTCTATATATATACTATTTATTATATATATACTATAATATATAATAATATTTGAATATATAAATGCTTGTTGTTGGACATTTGTGTTGAAGTTATTCTTGACATGGAATCTTAGCATTTAGCACGGACGGTTTCGATATATAACAGTTAAATCAGATTAGTTTGGTTGCAACATGATATCGCTATTGCTATTATATGCAATTACAGTAAAATATCTCAATGTGTATTTTTAATTCCACTAATTTGGTGGGAAAAGCAATTATGACAGTACTGGCATAATTTATTATCCTGTTATTTCTGGAGGCTTCAATTGACAGAATAGAACAGTCAGTGATTATATAGACTAAATTACTATGAGCTTCATTTATATAATTCAGGCCTTGGGTTCAGACATTATACTGTGATATCGTTTAGGCTATATTGAATTCCAAATAATTAGTTTGTGACATTTTCTCTTCTGGATATACTATTGTGTGGCAGCACTAACATCAGAAAATCCCAACATGTATTCTTGGTTACTGTCCTTCAAGTGAAATCAAGACTATATATATGCGGG
This sequence comes from Trachelipus rathkii, assembly GCA_015478945.1. Classification (NCBI taxonomy): domain Eukaryota; kingdom Metazoa; phylum Arthropoda; class Malacostraca; order Isopoda; family Trachelipodidae; genus Trachelipus; species Trachelipus rathkii. Next base: position 4,154 of record JABUQX010128998.1, on the reverse strand, counting down.
CGTGCTCATGAGCAGATGCCACAGCCACTCAGGAAACCACTAAAAAAGCATTCAGAGTTGGCCCAGGCAGACAGTGTTGGTGCTGTTGGTGTTAGGGCTCACCTTCTTTGGCGGGAGGTGTTTAACCTAAATATACCCTGCACCTAAGCACAGCGTAACTTATAGTTCATACTGATCCTTTGGGAAGAGGACATTGACCTTATACATTTCTTATAAGGGACAGTGTGCCCAGAGGCACCCAATAACTCTTTAAATTACTAATTAGGAAGAATTCATAGTTACAATGATTTTCTATTTAGTAAAACTTTTAATAAATAGATATCACTGATGCTCTTGAGAACTTTGGATGAGTTTGGATAACAGATGACTCGATTTGTCAAGCTGTTATTTTTGGACAATGAATTATGAGTGTTTTATATGGTGTATATGTGTTTTATAACTAGAATAAACATAAATGTAATGTTATGTGGAATGACTTTGCATAAGATTTTAATGGTATTTTATACATGACTTATAGATATTACTGAAGACAAATAGGAAAACATTTAATTTACTGGAGGAAACATAGTTGACATGGACCTCTTTTAGAATATACTTTTGATGGATAGATGTATATAGAATACTCTGGCAACTTTATATGGTCTTTAGTTTGGCAATGATGTGTGACTGTTGTAATATATTTTTTGAGCAGTAAATTTACTTTATAATAATTGTACATGTATGTACTATCTATATTTAACGCTAGAACAACTCTAATGTGCTGTGGAGTTAATATACTATAATCTTTTATATTTACCTGTGTTGGTATTTGTTGGCGTTGTGTCGTAGAGGAGAAGAAGGAGGAGGGAGGTGTGGGAGTGGATTTAAATTGATTATTCCTTTGGTTGTTTTTATATTTTTTTATTTTTGTATATTAATAATAATAATTTATTTATATTGAGTGTTATTTAGTTGTTATAGTTGATGGCAGGTGGTAGCCCCATAGGTTATGGAAAAGCCTACCTAAGATTTGGGAGGGGTCATCAAGCAGTGCCCTGTGGTGGATCAGACTTATTAGAGAGATGAGGAGGGTGAGTATTGGGTGAGTTCAGATGCCAGGGAATGGGATTTTTAAAGGAGAGAAGTGGAGGATATACCAGTGTTTGAGGAAAAAGGATGTAGATGTTGTTCTTTAGAAAGATAACGTTGTAAAGGAAAAAGGGGATTAGTTTAATAAGCAGCACAATACAAAATTGCTCAAAATATCGAGGGAGGTGAGCAGAGAGAGGAAGTAGGAAGCATAGGGAGGGGTGGGGAATAGTTATGAGAGAGGAAAGAGATCTTCGGTTCAGGTGAAAGGTCTTGTCAACTCAGTTGAGTTCAGGTTATGTAGTTTGGAAGACCTGAGTTTGGAAATGTAATTTATTACACAGTAGATGGGAGCTGAAAGGAGGAAGATTTTGGGGGAGAGCTGTGGGATATGGGTGTTATAGGAAGTTTGGGGTATCTAATTTGTCTGTTGAAATTTGGTGTGAGTGGGAGAAGGGAGGACTAGGGAGGAACTCAATTGGTTACAGGTGAGAATGTCTATCATGAATGGAAAATCTCGATGGCTGTGTGTTTGAAAGAAAAGATAAATACTAGTAGAGGAATACATGGTTTAAAAAAATAATGATAATCATAAATATGCATGGAAGTAAGATGTCTGTTTGGGTGATTCTGGGTATGTGTATTAATAATGGAAGACAGTTTAGTATTGATCTTAAGTGTCTGTTTGGAGAGCTTGGGAGGATATCTGGAGTCTGTTTAGTGAGGGAAGTTGCTGAGATAGGGGTGAGAGGAGATGGTGGGAAAAGGAAAAGGGGAGAGTGGGATGGCTCAAGGGTGGTGGAGAAAAAGTGGAGATATCTTGTAAAGAGGAGTTTAGAGGGAGACAGCTGAAAACAGTGGAAGGACAAGAATGGAGAATTGGGAAGTGAAAGTTGAAGAGGTGATATGGGAGAAGGAAACTGAAGGGTATGCGCTGGAGGTAAAAGAGGGTGAGACACCAGCAGAAGGAAAGGTAGATGAAGATGGGGTAAAGGAGTGTAGAAGAAGTGATGTGAAAAGGAAAAAGAAGCTTATATAAAATATGGGTTGGAGGGTGAGGAAGGAAGATACTGGGAGAATATAGAAGGATGATCAGATACAGAGGGAGGACGTTGCTGAAGAGCAAGAAAGGCAAAGGGCTGGTGTAGAAAAGTGGCTTGGGAGAAGAAGTGACCCCCAGTGGGGGGCTGGATGTTTAGAAGGGGTTGGTTCTGTAAGGAGGAGAAGAGGAGAAGGAAATTTGAGGGAGAGAGGACCTGGAGGAAGTGTGGGTTGGTTGGGAGAGAGGGACGGATGAGAAAAGATGGGAGGTATTTTGTTGTGTGCATTGAACCCGGAATGAAAGGAGGTGGGAGGAGGGAAGATATGCAAGAGGCTGGGGATGGAGATGGAAGAGCTGGAAGGGGTGAGGAGAGAGGAGAGAGGAGGATGTGAGAGATTCAAATGGAGAAAGTATTAGAGAGGCTGGCAGAATAAAGAAAAAAAAGGGAGGGTCTTCATGGGAGGACTTGGACAGGTGGGAGGCTAGATCTTGCGGAAAAGGGATGAGATGGAGAAGAGAAATGGGTTTTTGTATGAGTTATATAACATGGAGAGAGTAGGAGACTTTTAGATTGGAGAAAGATGGATGTTTGGTTTTCCCTGTATGGGGAAGGAAGGAAAAGAGAGATGGATAGAATATTAGGAGTGTTATAGTATATATCTTTTAAGTGTTTGGTAGGAAGGAAGAATGTGGAAGAATGATTGGAGAAGTAGAGGTTTAGCAGAGGAGGATGATGGGGGAAGAACTAGGAGAAGGTTAGAGAGGAAGATGGCGGCAAAGGGTTTGATGTAGAGAGGCTGGGATGCAAGAATAGAAAAGTGTGTGTGAGAAAGACCCATACGAGTTCTGGTAGTCTAGATCATTTTTTAGATTTAGAAAAGCATACAAATAGAGGTGCAAGATCAGGAGATGATTGAAATGGCGAGAGTGGGAGGGAGAAAAATGGGTGGGAGGATAGGGAAGGGTGTTCTGGGCATTTAGAATATGCTGAAATGTGTACAAACTGAAAAGGGAAGTGACCAGGAGGAAGTGGTGTTTTGGGGATAGTGTAAGTGGATGGAAGGCAGGAGGGTGTGTCTTCATTCAATAATTTATTTGTGCTCAGGAGGGTGTCTTGGAAGAGGAGATGGTGAGGAGGAGGATGGGTGGTAAGATCACTGGATGATAGAAGGAGAGATAGACATGATACTGTTTGGACCAATGCTGCCCCGCTAGTGAAAGAACACACATGGAAGGGCTGGTTATTACAGTGTGGATTTAGAGGGTGTAGTATTCTCCTTGTGGACCAAAAAGGAGGCTTAAAATACAATCAGTAAATGATTGTTCAGTAGTGTTTGGAGGAGAAGTGAGGAGGGAGGGGTTAGGTTAAGGTATGGGAGGATTGTGTCTTGGAAACAGATTGACCAGATGTAAGGATGATCAGATTAAGGGGGAGGGATGAATGAAATATAAATTAATTGAAGATAATGAGATTTGGATGATCTGAATGGAAAGGGGGAGTCATCTTATCTTGGAAAGTTAGATGAAGTATGTTTCGAAAAAATCATGTCAACATATGGTTGCTGTTATGGGTGAAACATTAGGGATGGTTGGAGATACTAGGTCAGGAAAAGTTAGAGCGATGATATATATTGTAGATCATGAAGGGGGTTGAGAGAGCGGATTTATGGGATTGCCGCTTGAAGAAGGAGGATCAAGATATCAGATGATGGTGTGAGGAGTGATGGAGGAAGAGTCAGGAAGAAAAACTTTAGAGGAATGTTAGTTGCCTGACATTAGAATGAGCAGAAGAATTAAGAAGGGTTTGGAGAGGCGGGAGGATGGAAGAGGAAGAGTAAGAAGGAGGTGGGATGGATGGATAATCAGGGGGGAAATGTTATTGGAGGGGAGGGGGAGGGGATATGGGGAGAAGAGGGCTAGGTTGACTGGCAAGAAGGGATGAGATGGAGGAGGTGTGTTGAAGAATATGAGATGGGGATGAATGGAAATTCTTACACTACTACCTAAGCAGGATGTCAAGTCTTTAGTGTATGTAGTAATATTC
>JABUQX010128997.1:0-58165 GCA_015478945.1 Trachelipus rathkii | reverse complement strand
TTATCTGCTACACTGTATGCTCTCACTTGTAGTTACTTATCATATGTTCTATTGATCTATGGAAAACCTCGCTCAACGTCTACTTCTTAGATCACATCAATGGGAAAACGTCATATTATACTCGATCGCCAAGACGGCTTTCCGGCGACCTTCGAGGTCTATCTGCGAATACTTTCGCTATTTACTGAGTTTATGGTTCTGCCCTTAGTGACACTACGGGGCAGATTGCAGGTGGTGGGGTTTGACATATCCAAAAGCTATTTGACCGAGTATTGCAAGCGTCACTGGTCTCCAAGCTCCCTCCTTTTGGGTTTCCTGCATTCTCTTTGCTTACTTAGTGTCTGGCTTTGTTTTCAAATGACTCCAATATCGGCTGTTGTTGATGGGCCGGCTTCTTTTTCTTCTTCCTTTTCTGTGAATAGTGGTGTTCCTCAGTGGTTTTCTCTCTTATCTCCTACTTTTATTCCTACTTTTCATTTCATTAATGATCTTCTCACTGCACCTCTAACTCTATCCACCGTATTCCAGTGACTAGAGCCACATTTCAATACTTAATCATATCAATTCTAACTCCCTATTTTCTTCTAGAATTGCTCTCGTCTTAATGCTTATTCCGATTATTTATTCTCGCTGATGGATAGAAAATAACTTTGTGAAATTCATTTCCTTTAAAAACCACAACTTCTACAAATCTATCCTTCTACAAAATACCTTCTAACTTTCTATCTCTTTTCGACGTTTCTCTCGCGTCTTCTCCGTTGACATGATAACATCCTGTCCCTTAAATGAAACAAAAAATGTCTTGGCAAACCTCACATCACAACGTTTGGTAGGCGGCCTCAAGAACTGGAAGTTCTGTTTAGACTGTGAGACTTTCCTCCTTTTTCTCAGTATTCCGAGTACAGATACTAGCTCATCATATCATGGGGGATGGGAAGGGGCTCTGATTTCAGCGGCTTTCTGGACAGGGCAAGTCTCTATAACGGCAAAAAGGGATTTAATAAACATGGTTCTGTATCTTGGTTGGAGCTTATTCTCGATCAATATAGGTACCTGGGTGATAGCGTACACGTCAAACTTATTTATGGCGACGGCATAGGCTCGAGGGGAACTTATCACTCCGGCGTACCCACTTTAATTCTTTTACGGTACGCCTTCATTAAGGCACAAGGGGTGCTGTATCTGGCACCGAATATTGTATTGACATTGGTAACTCAGGCTAAGTTTGTTGTGGTGCTTCCTTCTTTCCCACACCTCGTTCTGTGGAATTCTCTTCGCGGCTTCTGTATTTCCTATTGAATTTAATCTCCTCACTTTAAAGCGCGTACGTGCTCACCAGCGAAATTTGAGCTAGGGGTGAAGGTTTCTTCATTACATACACCCCTCCTTGAATGTATGGGGCTTCTACCCATGAGTAGGTGGGTGACAACCTGCTAAAAAAAGCACCTTGAAATGGGAGGACACAGTATATCTGTGAAAATTAAAATGAATCTTCCTATTCCCGTCCCCCATCAAATATACATCTATAATTCAGATTAAATTCCAGAAAATACGTATCGTCTCTTCAACATTTACCTCTCAGTGGATCACTATGTGCTGTATAGACCACACAAATTTGACCCATCGGTCTTTTTCAAACTTAATTAAAGCTTTAACTATTACTAAGGATATTTCACTTACGCAATAAGAATGACCATCGACTCTCTCCACAATTCACTCATCAGATTGCAAATCCTTCTAACTCTCCCCTCACTCATTCCTTTCCGGACCAGCAACAGTAATACTAACTATTTACCACCGGACACCAGGTACTCCCATGTTTCATAGTCGACCGATTTTCCTTTCGCAGTCTATGTTTTTCACGTCCAGGCGGGAGCAATCAAATTTTGCCCTTTCCTAAATAGAATCCATCAACCTCTCTTCCTCATCTCCTCAACATTTATTCCTCTGACACTTCATATACAATAATATTCATACATTTTCGCCGAAGGATAGAAGGGGCTTACTGCGATCACGACCTTCCCCGAGGCATGCATTAGCATTTCTGGCAAAAGATAAGTGGTAGTAGGCGGCCAACCTAACTACCACCGTCCTTTCTAGTTCGCCTTCTACGACAACGCAGGACATATGATGTAGGCAATTTTTTCTCCGCTACGTGTATGGATATATTTTTCTGCTTTTAGTGATAGTGAGGTGTCTGGTATGACTGTTTCTAGAAAGGGGTGTGTGGATATCAAGTATGCGATATAGTATGTTGTCTGGAAATGACTGTGTGTGGATATGAGATACATAACAGAACACGGGTAAGCCAATATAGGACAGAAATTTTCACACTACAACAATAAGCAAATTTGTGGGTTTAGGTATAATAGCATACAACACACAACAACAAAGTTGATAATATTAATGATAGATATACTGCTACCAGTGCTGTTCCTACTACTAAGTATTATAAGTCTAAATAATTATATTATATATATTATTATTATTATTTATTATTAATTACATTATTGATTTTTATTATTATTTTATTATTATTATTATTAATTATTATGTATTTATTATTAATTGAGTTTTATAGTATTAAATTCTTAATATTTCCTTCAATTAATCAGCAAATAATTCGGTCGAAATTGTTGGCCGGATGGAGGATGACGAATGAAACCGATTGAAAAAATTATTGCGATTTTTGCAGATGACGATGACGATTTAATCTCCCCATCACTAATAAACTATATATATGATATAATAGTATACTATAGTATATATATATACAAGAGTTATATATATAGTATATAAAATATATAGTATATATATATATAATAAATTGAGAGGGTATATATATTATAATATATATTATGTATAATATTGATTTTTTATATTATCCAAAAATCCTATTAATTGTTCAATTAGTGGGCAAAATAATCGGCTAAATTTGCCGATGACGATTGAAAAAAAAATGTGCCGATTTTTGCCGATGACGATGACGATATCGTCCGCATTCACTAAAAAGTTTAATTTATAGGTATATTTACATTATATATATATATATATACGTTATAGTAAATAATATAATATATTTATATTATATATATTCAGTAGCGTATATATATATATTTTATCAGATTAAATATTATATATATTATATATAATATAATTATATATAGTAAGTTATATATGTCCAGGCCGGCTTTAACGGCGGGGCGAAGCACACGGATATGGCCGGGCACTCCTCTATAATAAAATAAAAGCACTGAATGTAATAAAATAATTCAATTTACTATTTAATTACTATTAAAATAATGTTTAAAAATGTTATACAAGAACTGTAAAATCTAACAATGGTTATAGATCTTGAATTTCTCTTGCGAAACATTATTTTTATAAGATCATTGTGAGGATTTGTTGTACTACTCAGGAACAAGGATAATGATATACTGCTTTTAAACCAGGGCGTTGTTCATGGGCAGATCGGTAATATATGAAACCTTGTTCCTATTTTTCTATTTTGGAGGATTTTTCCACAAAAGCCGTCTAGATCCGAGGTTATCGACGCGTTGTCGAGAATCTCTGGGCAGAAAGTCAATGTTTTTAAAAAATTAATAAAAAAAAATTTTTAATTATATTAAATATATTATAACTATATATTATATCTAATTTATATATTATACTTATATATATATAGTATAGCTATATATAGTATATATATTATCTATATATATATTATTATATCGTTTTGTATATATATATTCATAGAGAGAGAGAGAGAGAGAGACGAGAAGAGAGGAGAGAGGAGAGAAGAGAGAGAGTAGAGAGGAGAGAGAGAGAGAGAGAGAGAGATCGACTTTGAGAGTAGAGAGAGAGTATGTTTATAATTGGCTAATTACTATTATTTTTGTTAAATAATTTTATGGGTTCAGTAAATTGTCATATTTATAAATAATACCTTTCTCCTGTGTATAAAGAATTAAAAGAACAAATATAAACAAAATATTGGATGAGGACGGACAAGCAGAAATACAATCCATTTGGAAATTAAGTTTAGTTAGTAAGATAAATTAATATAAGATCAGTATAGTAACTACAAGATTCGTATAGATCATTATTCCTCTGTTCTTATATGCCTATTGTCTTTAGTCATTTATATAACATTAAATTAAAGTAAATCAATTCATCTTTAAAAATGTTACAAATATTGTGTAATCACCTTATAATACAACAGGCGAAATCATAAACATTTTCGCAACGAAAGGCCTTGGGGGCAAAGTTTCTTCTTTAAAGGACTTTACGGACAGGTCAGGCATGCTAAATTATATGAATCAAACCGTGGAGGAATGCTAGTTTCGCGAGAAAAGAAGACCATTATATTCAGGACATTAGTTCAATACGTATAAATCATTATTTATTTATTTTTCTTAATTTATATTATCGGAAATAAATTATTTTAAAAATATGTTGACGTTGTTTACCATTATAATATATGAGATATCCATTCCTACAGTTCTCATTTAGCATAATAATTGGTTTTATGAGTATGTTAGTTTTAATTTCGAAAGTCAGCTACAGAGTGTATTTTGAGAGAACGATTGTTTAGGTAGCAGACTATTGATAAGGTCGGGTGTCGAGCTTGAATTGTTATTTGTTTAATCCGTAATTATACACAAGAAATAAGTAACATTAGAACAAATTAAGCTAATGTTTTTATTTAAATTTTTTTGCTAAATTTAAACGAGTGCTTTGTTAGATTCTTATACAAGTTCATTACAAAAACAAATTGCTAAAAAAAGGAAGAAGACAAAGCAGTTAAGAGAGTATGTATTGTTAAGTGAAGTGTTCCAAGTGGCTTGGAAATTTGCCGCTCTCGGTGGTGGTGGAAGCGATGAAGGTTTTGGAAGAGGTCGAGGCGCCGTTACAGGATTTATAATTGATTAAAAATGGGGTTATTCAATGACGATGATTCCTAAGCTTTTTGTTTAAATTTTACTATAATCTTTGGTCTTATTGCAATGTAATGTATTCTTTCAGATGAACTAATTTTTCACGAAAAAAAAAAAAATAAGAGAGATTTCCTTCATAACTGCAAATTTGAAGAATATCGTTCATTTCTATAATTAACTCGTGCTGAACACGAGTAGCACGAGTGTAGGTAGATACGCACAGATCTGATATAATAGTACTACTTAAGTAGTATAAGCCACGATTATATAAATAATAAAGTATAGTATATATATATAATATTATAGTATATTATATATATATATATTCTAGTATATATATATATATATATATATATATATATATATGTATACCGGTATATATATATATAATTATATATATATAGATAAAGATAATGTATATATATATATAAAGAATTATATCATATACTCTAATATATATTCTAAGTGCGGTAGACTAGTAAGCCGTATATATAATATAATATCAGGGATGTATATATGATGCTACGTATATATATATTGTATGTGTTATTATAGTATATTAATAGAGTATATATATATTATTAAAGTAGTAGTATATATATATAATAGTATATACTATATGAAGTGCTCCCATTTGTTGTTGGTTCACCATGTAAAGACCCGTATTGAAGTGCCTCCCCATGTTTTCGGTTCACGAGCCGCCACTGATATATAACATCCCAGTATGTTGGCATCTCTGTGTTCGGATGCAAGAATGCCCATACCGTGTGTTTTGCGTGTAATAAAAGGCGAATAAATGGACAGAGGGAGAGGAGCACACTCGAGGCGATGGTAATACCTCCCATTGGACTTTCTGTTTGTAGGGTATATGCCATGACATGTCATTGGTCAATGGCTCTCCTTTCTCTTTTGCGTTCATATCCACACTCCTCCTACAGACAACTCCTTACAGACAACACCTTCCCTTATGTCCCTGTGTGTGGGGGAGAAAGAATTCCCACAGTGTATGCTCTATGTGTCGTAGAAGGCGACTAAAGGACAGTGGTAGTTGGGCTTTCTACGCACAACCACTTATCTCTTGCCAGGAATGCTAATGCATTCCTCAGAGAAGGTCGTGATCGCCGTAAGCGACCCTCTATTTTTGGGCGAAAAATTATGAATCGTATGGGTATATTTAATGTCAGAGGAATAAATGACGATGAGAAGAGGATAGAGGTGATGGATGTATTTAAAATGGGAAAATTTTGATTTGCTCGTTGTGACTGAAACAAAGATGAAAGTTAGCGGTGAAGATGAGTGGTGTGGTGTGAAATATGTGTGTGCTGGAGTGGAAAGGAACGAGAAGTGGTGAGAAGGAGTTGCGATCTTGATGAGTGACCTGTAGCACACAGCTATGATGAATTTGGTTTGTGTGAGCACTAGAATTCTAATTATTAAATTTAAGTCAATCTGAGGGTGATGTTGAGGAAAGTGCGATTTCCTGGGATAATCTGAATGATGTTTTGGAGGGGTGAGTTGAAAGGTTCAGATTGATTGCATTGGGTTACCTAAATGGTTGGATAGGTGATTAAAAAAGGAATAGTATAACAGGTGGCTTTTGGGTGACGGGTGAAAATGAGAATAGTAGGAAGTTGATTGATTTCTGTGAGGAGAGAGGTATGTGTGGGTAAGTAATACTTTCTTTAAACACAAGAGTATTCATAAGTATACTAGAGTTGGTGTTTAAGCGAAGATATGGATTGATTTCTGTTGGTGAAGAGGAAAGTTGAAGTATGGTTGGACTAAATCAGTGAGGGGTTCAGGAATGGGATATAGGATCATTAGTTATTTATGTACAAATTAAGTAGTGGGGCTTAGATGGAGAGAAATGTGATAAGGAAAGTAGGGAGAATTAAGAGAGAAGTTAAGTGAACAAAGTACTAAGGAAATAAGTATATAAGAGCACTTGCAAGTAAATCAGTTGACTTATTTCAAGTTGAAACTAAAACAAAATCTGGCAAGAAAGAAGGAAGCAATTGTTAGCATGCAAAAGAAGTATGTGAAAGTGCTAAAGTAGGAAGTAAAAATGTTAACAGTGAGCGGTGGAATGAAATGATGAAAGCAGTTAAGAGTAAAAAAGAAGCTGGCTTGAATGACTTATGATGACCAATATGAGGTTTCAAAAAGAAAGATATTTGGAATTATATGAGAAAAAATACCATACTAAAAGAAATACATTCTGTAGTGAAAAAAAAAAAAAAAGATAATGAGACAGTTTGAAGGCGATGAAGGTACTTTCAAGGAATAAGCAGTCTCTTCAGAAGAAGCGTAAGTTTAAGATGAGATAAGGTCGCTTAGAATAATGAATTAGTATTGCGCTTTCGTGACTGATGAACCCGGGATTGTGAGGGGATTGTGAGGGAACATAATTCAAAAATCTGATAACCCATTGGAAATGAAGGGGATAGTGAAGGGTGTGGTTATGGTGCAAGAAGGAATAGCGTTTTGAGGATTAGGTTATAGTAAGGTAATGGGTAAAGTGAGAAACTGAAGAATGGTAAATAGGCAGGTATAGATGAAATTGAAATTATACAAGAAACTGAGCAGAATGGTGATTGAGTGGATTTGGAAACTTGTGTAAACAAAGTGTTTATGTAGAGTATAGTTCCGCGATTTGCAGGTATAGAAGAAATTACTTAGTTGTATATATGATCAGGAAAGATTAAGAGGTGATTCGACGAAATTTGGGAAGTGTGCCCCCTCTCTCTGAGAACTGGGCGCCAGTCTCTCCAACAATTTTTTTATTGAAGAAAATATGAACGCGTAACCAACTTTAATCTTTAATTATCTAAACTGTTCAACACAATATTTATATATAAGTTGAACTTAGGAAACTGATGTGTAGAGTATCTGATAAGGAGATGTTGGAATGGGAGTTTTCTCAGCCTTGAGGTCTACAGGCGTTGTTATGTACCGATATATAAAGATATATTATATGCTGGACATTTTTTTGAGTAAGAGTGCATCAAGTTAACTGAAGGACTGAGTTGTGATAGAGAAAACAATTATTATAGGTAACTGGTAATTGAGTTTATAAGTGGTTATAGGATGTAAATAATTTAAGTATATTTGAAAGTGAAACATTAGAAAGAATGATGATATAGGTATGATCGGATATAAATTTAATATATATAGGATTATAGTTTTATATGACATTCGCTCTATAACAGATGCGTATTAAGAAAGAAGAGTAATTCGCAAGAGAATACTGAATTAAGATTGAATAATTTTTAATCTTACGGTAAGTCATGAGCCATTAAATTAACTCGAAATGAGGCATTATAGAGAATAAAAATATATTGAATAAGGAAAAAATAAAGAGATGGATTAAATGCATTACTTGGTCTTAGATCATTAGAAAATAGCTGCGACCATACTATTTGTTGTTGGAAATGCATGTGAGCATTTAGCTAAAAAAGTAGTAGTCAGAGACAAATGGCTTGTGCCTGAGTCTTCATTGATAGTATTATTAAAGATTATATGCATATTAAAAGTCGAACGCAATGATGAACCTAGCTTTAGACCGTCATAATAATCAGGACTGTGTGAATCGTCTCGGTGGCTTTATTGTGCGTTCTATGAGGTGGTACGATTGCTGGGTGGAGAAGCGATATCCGATACACGCCCACGGAGTCTCGAGCCCCCTAAGTGAATTATCTTATCAACTTCAAATTTAAGGCGGCTCGAAGCCGATGAGAGGAGACAGGATGGATAGCGATTGGGACGATAGTCCCCCCAGATTACATCTCTATCGGCTAGAGAACCGGAGAAAGACCATGATAATGACTATACTAATGCAAATACTATGTCCAAGTGTCTACCTGGATGTGTATATGGGTATACGGTAGTCTATAATTCATAAAAACAGATATCACTTTTCATTTGTCTTTACACTATAGAAATATCTGTGGTACGTGGTTCGTAATAAAAAGATAGCATATCACAAATCAATGAGTGAATCGAGTGTTAATACGCGCTAAAGCTCTTCAAAGACTAGCTTTTTTGCAAAGAGTAAGTCAATGGCCCTTTTAATGGAATTATAGATCTTACACCTCTCAAAGTGTAAAAACTTCCAAAATTTTCAATTTTATTTTCCAAGAATTTAAAATTGAGTTCTTGCGAAGTACTTAGTCACTTGAAAGAGTTAGGTAAGTTTATTATAACAAGGATGCAAGGAATAATATTATTTTATTTTATGTATTAAAATATTAATAAATATAATTTATAAAGTTAATCAACAACCTAAACTAAGGATGGCCCCTAAAAATGAGCCAGAAAAGGTCACCAACTATATTTTTTTGTATAAAGAAAAGCTCTATGTAGTGAATAAATATATAATAATTTATTTTATAAATCATTATGAAAATAGAGCTATACCGTATAACCTTATGGTGGTGTAATATTCTTAACAGACCGAAATTCACGATATTGGTGCGAAAAACTCTTCAAGTCCTTATATTAAATCTTGTATTTATTAATTATTATATAGTTTAAATTAAAAAATATATTCAATTAGAGATAAAATGAGTTTGTAAAAGTATGAGTGAAATAATTATATATTTTAACTACTAATAATAATAATAATTATAAGTAACATATAACTTACAATTAGGTTAGGTATGCAAAAAAAATTCCCTAAATATTGTGTCCGAAAAAATTTTTTTTTTTTATTTTTATGCCATAAAAAAATGCATTACAGTAGCTAAAAGGCATTCCAGTTGTGAACGCTCATGTCTGTTTTGAGATAGATGCCATATTGAGAAGTCTTATTTTTAATTAAATATTCCATGTATAAATATAAAATATATTAAAGCCGTTTTTTTTTAGTTTATTAAGTTTTTCATATTTCGGGAAAATCACGCGTTCTGGGCAATCTCCTGACTGAAGAGATCCTTATCAAAAAGAATAAGCTTGAGAGATATAAAAAAAATGTACCATTTTTTTTAGATTTCAAAATATGATGATTGAGTTCTGAAATTTTATTTCTGAAATATAGAGAACCACCCATGAACTATTTGTATATATTATGTGTTCTCCTCCTAACATGCATCTATTTCTACTACTAATAGTGTATTAGTATAAATATAAAGTTTCCATCGATGTAACATTGCTGAGGCTACATATATCTCTATATAATAGAAAGAATAATAAAATCACTGCGCGACTTATTTTTGCAGTAATAAAGTGAGCACAAATATTGATTATCGTTATTAAAAATTTATTAAAATTGATTTCATAATTGTAAATGACAAAAACCACCTCTTGTTGACAATTTACTTTCTGACGCCAGAGAAAAAGATTCCTCGTGAAAATGTAGCGCTACCATATTCCTACTACGTAATATATAGAGTCGTACCAATTTGTTACAAAAGTAATGAGCTAAATATATAAGAAAATTATAATAAAAAATTATTTATGCATATTCATTTTTTTCAAAATGCTTAAAATAAGCTTATAACAAAAATGAAAAAAGAAATTTCAAAATTATATAATCTAAATTTACAACTTTTGCAAAATGTTAATAAAAAAATAACTTAATAAATGTAGGTTTTTCAATCCAAATTAATTCTATGATCTTATTACAAACCTAAATTTAACAATTAAAATTTTTATAATTTGCCTATATCAAACCTTAGTCTTGAGACAACGCCCACAAGCCCAGAAATATACTAATTTACATATGTACACGGCTTCCTCTCCGACGCCATCTGAACCGGAAGTCTATTTCAGCCCAATCAAATTTTGCACAGAATTTTCTGATAAATTTTTTAGTTAGACAATTGCATGTCGGGAGTTAGAAATATTACGCAGGATTGCAATACAACCCATTGAAGGAAACTACTAAACTATCGTGCTTGCTAATAAACCGGAAGATTTTGCAATACCTTAATTCTTCGAATTTTATCTCATAATCAATTAATATAAAAAAATATCAACCTGCGATCTTAATATTGATCCGTTTTTCCTCTCATATTTTTCGTAAATAATAATACCTGTACATCATATAGTGAACTCAGAGTAGACAGAATGGTTAGCATAGAAACTTTAGGATCCACTAAAATAATTAGAATCCGCCCGTTCGTCTTGTGTGGTAAGTCATATTACTTGACAACAGAAACAGAGTTTTCTTTCACTTTATCAATATAAAATTAGTGATGTTAGGCCTACATAGATATTTCAGGTTAGTACGGTTTAAGCGTGGCTTCTGGTCAGGAGCCTATTGTGTTTTAGTGCCTGCCAAAAATTAAATGACAACAGTGTCATAGGTTTAACAACAAATCGATTGATTTTTCCTAAAAAATTCATTTTTTAAGAATCTTTAAACTCAACTATTACCTATTTTTTATATAAGAAAATCTTTGGGAGTTTTAACAATTTTGAGAGGCCTATAACTCTTTTTTTCTGGGTAATCAGTAGAGCAGGAGGCGTGTTCACCCCAATTTTATGAAAATCACAGGGTATACTCTAAAAAAATAATTAATGAATAGTGAAACGAAAATTGTCGATTAATCTCTTTAGGGAAAAAAGTTAAGCCTCTCAAAGTGTTCTAAAAATCTCAGATTCTCTGCATTAAATTTTTTTGTTTTTTTTTTAAAACCATAGGATATATATATATATGACCGGTATATATATATATATATAATATATATATATATATATATAATATATATAGTATAATATATATATATATATATTATATATATATATATATATAATTTATATCATATATATATACACTTTCTTAAAGGTTAATATTAATGAAGGTTAGAGAAAAAATGAAAATGCATTTAGTCTAATAAATAAAAGTACAGCCTCTCAAAGTTTAAAATTTTCCCATAGGCTTTCTTATAAAAAAAAATTAGTGGGCCTTTTGCTCATTTTAGGGCCATCCTAGTTTAGGTTATGATAAGATTTGTTAAGTGACGCCATATATAGATTCTTCTGTGTATACCAACAAAACGTATCCTAACGGCTGAACTAGTGTCAGGCCTAAAATGAACCTACCTTGCATGGATCAAAAATTTGAAAAGTTTATGGAAGTTTTAACAACTTTGAGAGGCTGTAACTTTTTTCCCCTAGAGACAGCTGATTCCTTATTAACTCGTTCCTCTCTGTTGTATCTTTCTATTCTGCACACCCATTGGACATGAAAAATGATATATTGACCTACATATCACATCTCATCACTTGACCATATTGATTCTTCTTATTCATCCTTCTTCCACCAAAGTATTGCTCCTCCCTATCATCTATCCACCTATCTTTCATTGTTAAACCAACCACTTCTCTCTTTCGCTACCTCTTTTACCCAAACCCTCACATACCACCAATAAAGCATCCTTAAACGTCTTAAAGTTCCATGCACCTTTTCCACAAGAAGCAGGCACCATTTGTCTCTGACTACTATTCACATTACACCTTCCAACAAATGAGCGCACTTCATGTCTGCCAAAATCAACCTTTCCTACCAACTTACATTTATTTTCGATTACCTCATCTATTCACGTATTCTCTCATACTCTCATTTTCACTTTGACGAAAAAAATCCAATAATTATATCCGATCATACCTATCCCTTTCTTGTTCCTTTCCATACTTTTCATCCTACCACTTATAAACATACCAGTACCTTGTTCTTCACCAACCAGTCCTTCAGTCACTTGATGCACTCTTACAAAAATGCCAGCATATATCTTCCCTACAACACTCAATAAACTAATTCCCCCATAATTCCTACAGTTACCCTTATTTAAGGGTACTATTACTGCTCTCCTTCAATCCCTTGGAACTTCCCTCCATAAATGCTTGTTGCACAACTTCCAAATTCAGTCAATCACCATCTTTAATCCTTTCCTGATCATTTCACTAGTAATTTCATCTATACCTCCAATCCCGCGGAACTATACTCTACATAAACACTTTGTTACACAAGTTCCAAATCCACTCAATCACCATCTCGCCTCAGTTCTTGATAATTTCACCAGTAATTTCATCTATACTTGCAGATTAACCATTCTTCAGCTTTCTCACTCTACCCATTACCTCCTCCTTACTAATGACCCATCCCCAAAATACCTATTCCTTCTTGCACCATCAAACCCACACACCTTCACTATCACCTCTTCATTACTTCCAATGTTATGCAGATTTTTGAAGTGTTCCCTCCACACTCCCCTCACATCCGTTTCATCAGTCACGAAAGCGCAATCCCTATTCATTATTCTAAGCAGATTCCCCTTATTCTCATTCTTAACCTTTCACGCTTCCTTCTAGAAGAGCTGCTTATTCCCTTGAAAGTACCCATTCATCCGCCTTCCAAACTGTTCACTTACCTTTTTTTTTTTTTTTCCACCTACATATGCATCTTTTAGTATGGTATTTTTTTCCTCATATAATTCCAAATGTCTTTCTTTTGAAACCTCATCATTGGCCTCATCATAGTGCATTCAACCACGCTTCTTTTTTTACTCTTAACTGCTTTCATCATTTCATTCCACCGCTCACTGTTAACATTTTTACTTCCTACTTTAGCACTTTCACATACTTCTTTTGCACTGCTATCAACCGCTTCCTTCATTTTCTTCCAGATTTGTTTAGTTTCAACTTGTTCACATTCAACTGATTTACTTGCAAGTGCTCTTAAGTACTTATTTTTATTACTTTGTTCACTTAACTTCTCTCTTAATTCTGCCTACTTCTTTCCTTATCACCTTTCTCTCCATCTAAGCCCCCACTAACTTAATTTTACATAAAATAACATAATGATCCTATAATCCCATTCCTAACCCCCTCACTGATTTATCCAACACATACTTCAACTTCTTCTTCACCAACAGAAAATCAATCATATCTTTCGCTTCAACACCAACTCTAGTATACTTATGAATACTCTTGTGTTTAAAGAAAGTATTACTTACACACATATATATATATACCTCTTTCCTCACAGAAATCAATCACCCCCCTACCATTCTTATTTTCTCCTGAAACCCCAAAGCAACCTGTTTTACCATCCCTTTTTTGATCACTTATCCAACCATTTAGGTTACCCAATGCAATCAATCTGAAGCTCCTACTCACCCCACCCAAAACATTCAGATTATCCCAAAAAAATCTCACTCTTCAACATTACCCTCTGATGGACCATATGTCACAAGTCACAACCACACATTCCTTGACCTTTTCAAACTTAAATTTAACTATTAGGATTCTAGTGCTTACACACACAAAATCTACCATAACTCTGTATCACAAGTCACTCATCAGAATTATAACTCCTTCTCTTCCCCTCTCATTCCTTTCCACACCAGCACAAACATTTCACACCACACCACTCATTTTCACTGTTTCCTTTCATCTTTGTTTCAGTCACAGCTAGCAAATCAAATTTGCCCTTTCTAAATACTCCCATCACCTCTCTCCATTTCTCCTCAAACATTTATTCCTCTGACATTCCATGTTCCCATATGATTCCTACATTTTTGCTAAAAGGTATAAGGCTGCTTACAGCAATCACAACCTCCTTTGAGGCATGTATTAGCATTCCTGGCAAAAGATAAGTGGTAGTGGAGTATAATATATTAATTATATATATATATATATATATATAATAATTATATATATATATATATATATAATATATATAATATATAATATAATATATAATTATATATATATAATAATATATATATATACCGTACATATTACCCATTTTGCTTATGGTATGTAATGACATTTCCAATCCAGGACAATATCTTAAGAAACACCACCTTTATCAGCATATATATTACGCATACTATATCCACACCCCTCTTCTATACAACACCTACAGACATCCTTATCCCTTATATCCCTATGTGTGGGGAGAAAAAAATGCCCACTTCGTATGCCCTGCGTGTCGTAGCAAGGCGACTAAGGACGTGGTAGTTAGGTTGCGCCCACTACCACTTATCTTTTCCCAGGGAATGCTAATGAGCCCGTAGAGGTGTGATCGCCGTAAGCAACCCTGTATCTTTTTGTGAAATTGTATGAATCGTAGGGTGTATAAAATGGCAGAGGAATAAATGTGAGAAGAGAGGTGATGGATGTATTTAGAAAAGGGCAAATTGGTTTGCTTGCTGTAACTGAAACAAAGAGAAAGGAAACGGTAAAAAAATGAGTGGTGTGGTGTTGAAATGTGTTTTGTGTGGAAAGGAATGAAAAGGGATAGAAGAATTTGCATTCTGATGAGTGACTTGTGGTAGAGGCTATGGTAGATTTTGTGTGTGTGAGTACTAAATTCTAAGGTTAAATTTAAGTTTGAAAAGCGTCAAAATTGTGTGGTGCGACATATGATCCACTGAGGGTAATGTTGAAGAGTGTTATTTTCTGGATAATATGAATGATGTTTTTTGGATGGGGTGAGTAAGAGATTCAGTTCATTTTGCCACATATCTGCCTACCAAAGAAAGTTTTTCATTTTTTTACAGTGTTTCACCACCATTTCACGGGCAGAGCATTATGCAAGGAGGGGGTATAGTATGCTCAAAAGTTCCCCTCGAAGCTCGCAAATTACGCATCATGAAACACCAGACCGCAATCTTAGAAGTGAGAAGTATTATAGTTTTCAGCAAGAAAATACAGACCATTTGATCAGAACTTTGATACAGAGGTTGTGGGGCAACAACGATATTACAACAACGAACTAGCCTGAGTTACCAATTGTCAACACGAAACTTCGGCGCAGAGAACAGCACCTTGCTAAGGGGATGGTAAAAGGTCGCTCGACCTCAGTTTGGTGGAGTCATGCCCGTCGAGCACCTGGCCGCTGCGTACTATAGATAGGAGATAAAGCACAACCATCGGCGCCACAAAGATCAACTGAATGAAGTACAGGAAACAGGTATAAGCCCCTGACTCGACCCCAAAGGCGAAACCAGAACACCCCCCGTCCCCAAGATAGGAAGCAGTACTCCATACATGGGATGATGATGGAAAACTAAAAAGAAAAAAGTCTCGCCTCTCAAATTGATCGATTCATTCCACCCAGCTCTCAGCGACGCCCGTACTGACCCCACCGTTTAGACCCATCCCCCTATACCCCATATTCACAGACGGTCCAAGACATCGAAGGCCAAGATTATATTGCCAGAGAAAAGAAGAACCGCAAAGAGACCGAAAGAAAGTTGGAGGAAGCAGAGAGAAGTTCCGGCTAAGACATACCTCAGAGAATCACAACGTTACAGACCCCCCACCGGAATCAATCCAGACACGGAAATAGAACAAAAAGACGGAGAGGCAACAGAACAAAGAAAGAAATAACGGAAGAATGATCATCCGACTCGCATATGACGAATATGCCATAGATCTTAGAAATACACATACTAATATCAGAAAATAAAACATGGTATATAATAACATATCTCTACTTTAAGCAAACTATCATTAAAACAAAGGAAAAGAATTGAATAAGATTCGGCCACTCGAACTTTCCTCGAATGTTGTAAACATTTTCTGTGATATTATAATAAATAATATCATACTATGTATAGATACATGAGCGAAAAAACACCTCAATAATATTAAAACCAACACCGCATTAACCCGTATCATATAACTCGCGGTGAAAACTAATAGTCCCACAGCCATTGTCCTTCCAAACTCATATAAACTCTCTCTCGCATACTTCTCTCACTTATACTATTATACCGAACAAAAATTATTATACTCCCCATCAAATAGCTCCTCCTCTATTATTACAAAGTTAAAATATTGCTCAGTAACCGAATATACACATCTCTTCTAATAAACTCACACACGAGCCTTTAACATACCGAATAATTACGTTTGCACACGCCACAAACAAACACACGCAACACAGACAACACAACAAGCACAGCACACACAAAAAACTAAGCACAACACAATACAAGTACGAATGAACCAATAGAGACTATACAAGACATTATACACAGACCAATCCACCAAGCTATTCCTAACAAAATTCATACTAATAACCCAAACTATATATATAAGCTTAATAATTGAACTAATATATATAGAACTAAATAAAGATAATACACAGGTAAAGCACACCCTCCAAAGCTATCAAAATTCCATTCCAATGCCAGTACTACGGCCCCTAACGTACATAAATATCAACCCATCAGCCTGATAATACTAAAATGTAATCACTACCATAACATATAGTTACAACCTCAAAATAATATAAATAAAAATACCCAGAATCTACCAGTAGTAGATGAAAAATAATAAGCCTCGTAAAATGACCCTTATAAATAAGATAAGTATATCAATATACTCCCATGTAACCAGCTCAACTATGTACTTTCAAGATTTATATACACAAGATAAAACCAGTATCAGAATTACTACAATAAAATTATATTTTTTATTATTGCAAGACACAGTTATTCTAAAATTTTAGAGCAGCATGAACACCAAAGGCCCCCATGAGCTAAGCGGGTACCTCGGGTAGATGTAGAACCCTTCCTCATTTAGTTTAGCTTAGGCCCTACAAGAATAACCTCGATCGCTGCCGCTCCTCCAATAATGCCTCCATACGTGATACTACTTAAGATACGCCATCGTCATCAATAATATGACATAACATAGTTAGTCAGGATTCACCAGAAATTTTAATTTTCCTTACCCTTTACCACCTTATAGATCTCACCTCTCCTTCAAGCGAATTTTTCAGTAAGGGTCACCGATACACTAGGATTTAACATACACTCATATATACAGATAAGTCCCGTTATCTGGTTATTATTTTGATCGCAATTTTGAGAAAAGATAGAAGAAAATGTACGAACTTTGCCAATCCAAAGAAATTCTCCCATATACTAAACTACGCCTCACATTACAATGATTGCACCCATCATACCACCTGCCTCTCCGAAATGTTGTCATCAATTATGCTACAAAATATCGCTGCTCGCATAATCTAGTGCTAAAGCTCAAACCTCATATAGGATATCCCACAAAAAATATGTATCATGATGATTGATTAATATCCCAATTCCCATATCCTCCTATTATATACTATAACTTTTTCCTCTCGCAAAAAAATATGGTCTAAAAACCGTTAGCTTGCAGCCAAACCTCCCAGAATCACTCGTTTGCACAGCTTTTCTCGCAGTGAAGACATCGATGAGCTTTTAGGACCCATGCCTCGCCCCAACCACCCGGATAGGGTCCTTATGTTTTTCTCGAGAACATCAAAAGAAACACACGGGAAAATAAAAACCACCCCACTCCTCTTACCCATATCCTCAATAGAATATGCCTCCTCGCTATCCTAAATCCTGAGATTGCCATGAAAAGTACAGGTTGATCCGAATGGTAATACTGCCTACCACCATAAACCACAAATAAATCCCACGTTACACAGAGAAAAGCAAAAGACAATTAATGAAATATTAGGACGTCCGTACAATATACTTCCTTCCAGTTGAACAGGATAATATCAGTCGCCCTCTAGGAAATCTATAGAATCCTGACTAATGAACATCACGGACAACTAGCGAACTACGAACTCATATATAGACGCTGGTATATTTTCTGTATATACAAGCTGTCGAACCAGAAATCCTACTCAGAATCTTACCGTCAAGTTTACGTCTTATATGTTGTTACGGTCAAGTCTGAGAGTAGCGCTTCTCCTGAAACAATATGGATGTAAAACGGCAAACCAGAATGAAAATACAGCAGAAAACGATAAAAAACCTAAAAGACAATCAATATAAAAGAAATCCAACCTTATAAATATGATCACCATTAGATACAATAAACCATTGCGAAAACCAAATCGAGGTAGACCTTAGTTATGCTTCCCCATCAATAAATGTAAATAACAGACCCTCTCCCTCCATAGAGCTAAGAAGTTGTGACAAAGCATAATACGATGTAACAATTCCCTTTGCAACTTCTCGCCGTTATATGAGGCATCCTGCCAAGTAGATCCTGTCACCAATACACCCCCACCAATAAGTAACACTAAAAAAATAAAACACAAACCCACCTTGTTTGGTGTTTCTGAAGTATTTTAATCGGGTAAAGTCGCAAAAAAAAATAAAAAAAAAAAAAATATATAATAGCACCCTTACTAAATGCCTGCAGCGACTTTGACAAAGATACAAAAAGTTCAAATCTACCAACAATAATACCAGATAATTTCAGTATCAAAGAAGATAAGCTTACTGTTTAATAGTTGGACATTAACATTTATCCATCAATTTTATTGCACATATGTTTTGTAAAATAAAATGTTATAAATATAATTAATTTATTTCATGTGTAATTGGGGCCCTATACTGTAGGGAATATTCACGCTAGAACTAATTGTTCACACAATACAATCAACTATATTATAATCTTTTCTGATGGAAACTAACCTCCATTTTTATAAACTATAATTAACTGAAATATAATAATGAGGTTTCTGTAAATAATGATAATTTTCGTGTTAAAATAATGTTGCTCGTAAAATTTCCTAAACTGTGGATATGAAAATTGAAATTTTGAAAACTTTTTGCATTCAAAAACAATTTGATTTATAATAAGAGCGTAAGAAACAAACAATTTGCATTTTTATTACTCGGTCGAGTTTTTTTGTTTGGTCACAAGGAGACTTGTAGCTGATAAAGCTCCTTCTGCTTCAATTCAAGATGGAGGTATAGACTTTAGTAGCTCATAGATTTTATTAATATTAACTGTTTTTTCACCCGTTTTGTCAAATATGTTAAACTCCTTAGCTAATATAATATTGTAGTACTAAATATATTATACTGGAATATTTAGGAATTTAGGAATATTGTATGTCATTTACTAACCAATAGATATTCTATAAGGAGTATATATACCAATAACATTGTAACAATTATTTGAGAAATGAAATCTATACTATTAGTTATATTGTTGAACTATCATATTACTTGAGATACTAAATATGGTAATATTACTAGCTATTTGTACTTATATATAATAATATAATAATTCATAATAATATATTATATAGTATAGTCAGTATATAGGGGGTAGTTTACCGCTTTACACTATATATTTAATATATATATATCTATTTCCGTATTAGTTTTACGTGAATTTTTATATATTTTATACATATATTAAATATGTATGTATAATATATACATACTATTTAATAAGTAATGAGGTCTATATAGTATTAATAAAGCATATCCTATTCACTCTAATTTATTTCATTTATCTATATACCTTTAATACTGTATAATACGGTCATACTTATACACTTATAAATTAAATTATGATACTTTTATTTTAGTATATTCAAATTAAACAAGACCACTTAAGTTTTTTTTATTTAATAAGAAAATCACGGATAAGAATCTTATCTAACAACTATTATATATTATTTATTATATAGACGGTATATATATTTGTATATAGTTTTACTTAATAAATTAATCGATTATAATCATTATGATATTAAGACACAAAACTCTCTTGTCGGCATTTTTTTATATGGAGTATATAGTTAATATAGGACTGTCCGGGCTGTAAATATATTATCTGGTCTTAGTAGTATTGTTAGTGGTGTTTTCTTTTTATTATATTAAATGCTAAATTACGTAAAATACGATTAGTGATTATTATATGATTCTATGTATCTAGTATTATCTTTTGTATATATAATATTTTATTGGAGATCATTTAAATATTAGCCTCGTTTACTTCGTGAGGATATTGTATTGCGCGGTTTATTTTTGTGAGTTTTATAAAACTTTTTTTTATTTCTATCTATATTTGTATGTTCATTATTCTATGAGGTTTTATTATTTATTATTTAGGGTTAAGGATATAGCTTGTTTATATAATTTATATATTTGTATAATTATTTTTATTATATTTTATATATTTATATAATATTATATTATATATATAATATATTATTATATTATATAATATAATATTATATTAATAGTATATATTTTTATATAATTTATATATATTATATAGTTATATTCTTTACTATATATATATGTATTCTTTATAAATTTCATGCTCGTAGTCTTATTAAAATTAAATAAAATAAAAAATATATATAATATATATACTATATTTATATCTATTGTATATATATATATATATTATATATATATATATATATATATATATATATATTATATATAATATATCTATATATATATATAATATTATAATATATATATATATTAATTTAATAGAGTTTACAATTTCTTATATATATATATATATATATATATATATATATATATATATATATATATATATATATATATATATATATATAATAATATATATATATATAAATATATATATTTATATATATATATATATATATATATATTATATATATAATATTATTATTATATTATATATATAATATAATATATATATATATATATATAATCTATAATATCTATATAATATATATATTTAATATATATTATATATAATATATTTATATATATATATATACTAATTTTTATATATAATATATATATATATATATATATATATATACTATATATATAATATCAAATAATATATATATTTCATATATAACTATCATAGTGATATATATATATAACCTGAGTGAGTGCTATATATTCCTTTATTACCTTAATATATATATACTAAATGATTATATATACATTATAAATGTAATAATTTATTAACTAAATTTATAGTATATATTAACATACTCACTATAATAATATTTCATTATATGTATATATATCTTACTATTTATAGTAAAATAATAAGTAGAGATGATAAGGTGATATATATATTAATAAATAAACAATGTATATATATATATGAAATATATTTTATTTTTAAAATTTACTAATATATATATACTATATATCCTATATAATATATATATATATATAATATATATTTAAACTATGTAATATATATATACTATATTATATAAATAATATA
This sequence comes from Trachelipus rathkii, assembly GCA_015478945.1. Taxonomy (NCBI): domain Eukaryota; kingdom Metazoa; phylum Arthropoda; class Malacostraca; order Isopoda; family Trachelipodidae; genus Trachelipus; species Trachelipus rathkii. The sequence goes on along the minus strand of JABUQX010128997.1, from coordinate 36,221 downwards.
TTATACATAATATATCTATAGCATTATAAAAACTAAGTACAGATAAATGTATATTACAATATATGATAAGTAATAATACTATATAGTATGATTATTATAGATATAAATATTATTAAATTACTAAATATATTAATAAATACATAATAAAAATATAATATTACAATAAATAATTAGGTAAATACTTAATTCACATTTTGAAGCGATAGTTATATATATATAGTATATATTATTTTATCTTATTTATTACTACTATTATTGAATATATATACTTATGTTTAATATATACGTTAATATGTTATCTATACTTTATATCCAGCTTATTATAATATATTATCATATATCTCGATATATATATATATTTATATATATAATATATAACAGTGGTACTAAATGAAAGTATATAATATATACGTACTTAATATATAATAGTATATATATATTGTTATCACTAAAAGGGACTCGCATTATATACTATATAGAGTATATATTTCATTAGTGTATATATACTCACTATAATATATATATATTTATAGAGATATAAAATATATATAATTATTAATTCTATAATATATATATATTATATATTATAATATATATATATATATATATAAAAATATATATCAGTAATACCGTACATAATATATATACGTTTAGTTTATTCATGTGATTAAACGTTATCACTATTCTATATAATATATATATATATATAGTATAAAATATATATCAAGATCCGGTAAGTTCTAGTTTATATGATTCCTAACTGTATTATACCATACCGCTCATACAATATATATATATAGGTATGATGCACTTATATATTTATACCAATCACTATATAGTCAGTAAAGATACGGATACACTATATCAAGGCATCCATATATTTACTAATAAATTTACGATACTCCTAGACTATTGCTCTATATATATATATATATATATATATCTCGTACGATTACAATTAATTATAAGTTTAGACTGATATGATCGTATGAGAGGTGATATAAAACTTTATAGGATATCACATATATACTATATATATATCATAAGTACTGTGTATTACATTTTGATCACAAATGTTGGTCGTATTTGGCCAAATTATTATTATACCTATGTGCCCTTAATATATAGACCTTATTTACTGTATTAGTGACTCACCTTTGACTCTTTAATATATTGAGTGAGGGTCCCTATTGAATATATATTTATATATTTGGGTAACAACGATTGTCATTGTATTGAGAACATATATATATATACCAATAATTTGAAATTGGTTACCTATATATACTATATATATATACTATATACTAAATTATATTATATTATTAGTAGGAATATATATACAAATTATTATTTTTATATATTATTCTTAAAAACTATATATATTATATAGATATATTTTTGACTATCACTGATATACTACTTATATATATATATATTTTTGTATGAAAATACTGAAATATTCTTATAAATAGTTTTAGTCTGGTGAATCCACATATTGCAATCGTTCCTAAAGTATGTAATAATAGCAAACATAGTTGTAATACTAGTAGTAGTAGTAATAATTATACTATCACTATATATATATATATATATATATCTATAATTATATTTTACACTGTATTTTTGAAATGCGCGCGACTCATTTTGAGAAGATAGTATATATATACTTAATATTTATATAATATACTTTAAACCTATTAATTATATATATATTTATATATATATTTATATATATATTATATTATTGAAGAAATCATTCTATACACTAAATATAATTATTCTCTACCCTACCATTCTATAAATAGATTTTATCTTTGGTAATATATTCAATATATTTAATATCTCCCTACTACTATATTATATCGAAGAAGGTGAGTGTGCGCCAGACATAGTTGACGTATATAAGTACATAATACGTCGTAAACTAGTTGATTATTCATACCCATATACCCTATATTATAAATATATATAATTATATATATATATATATTTATATAGTAGAAATCTATTATAACTACTATAATTATTATTTATATTATGAGATATACCCTGGCTGTATATTACAGGAATTTTTTATGTGTGGGAGACAAAGCCCAATTTTGTTTCTTAATATATACTCACTTATTTATTATATTTATTATGAGATGACTTTGCACCTATTAATAATTATATTTATTTATTGTAGGTTATTTGTTATTAACTTTATTTTATATGAGAGAGTATACCTATATATATAATATATATATATATCATATTATATATATATATATATATATATATATATATATATATAGTACTATACATACACTATTGAGAATATTACCATAATATTTATTAATCTCCATATATATATATATTATACTCAATATATAATATATACATATATATATACTATATACCTGTCTACTACATAATATATATATATAATATATATATATTATATATATATATTAATATAATATATATATAATATAATATATATATATATATATAATATCATATAATATATAATATATATATATATTATATATATATAATATACTATATATATATAATAATATATATATATATATATATATATATAATATATATTTATATTTCTATATATAACTATATATATATATATAATAATTAATATTAAATTAAAAAAATTTAAAAATTAAAAAATTTAATATATATATATATATATAATATATATATATATATAATATATATATATATATATATATATATATATAAAGGTGTATATATATATATGGCACACATAATATATTATACTATATATATATATATATATTAATATATATATATATATATATATATATATATAATATATATACATACTATACTATACACATAATATATATATATATATATATATAACTATTATATATATATATATATTATTATATATATATATTAGGGGTGTAAATAATAATAGGTGTAATCTATATAGGTGTAATATATACATAGGTGTAATATATATATATAATTATATATATATATATATATATATATATATATATATATATATAAGTATATATATTATATATATAGTATATATATAATATATATAATATATATATATATATAATATATATATATATATACACTAATATATATATAGTTGTAGTGATGTACCAGTTTTGGGATCCTAACAGCTTTTCTCAAAAAGAGTATACAGAGATATTTGCTTCCAAACTTGGATATAATCTAAATATGGGATAAGCTCGAATCCGTGTAAAGTTTCAATGTACTGTAGGAATGCATATACGACGAGGGGTCAACCCCTGAGGGTGGCTAACGGCGATCTGGCTTACGCGCGCGTTGGCAGCTTCTGAGCGGATTGAATTAAGCCTAACGAGAGTTAGGCTCGAGCGTGATGACGTAATCACGTCGTAGCAGCCGAGTTTACGTCAGCGCGCGAGAGCCCGCGCGCGCTCGCACATCACATACACAATACACATACACATTATTATCATTATATTACGTCGAAAGAAGTGTTTCCTAAGGAAACACTTCTGAGTTGTTTTTTAAACCCTTCTTTAGCGCCTGCGTCCGCGACTCCGAGTCCGCACAACGCAACTGCACACGCAACCGCGACGCACGGCCCCGCACCGCGCCTCAAGGCTCCGACATATAACACGTCTATACACACTCTCCACGAGCAGTTATCGTTATCGTGATAAAATTTGACGTGGGTGTTAGATGCGGGAGAGGTACCACTAGTCCATGGCTGCATGTTACCATCCCCAAAGGTGTCCCCCGACAGGGAGATACTTCAACACTATTTCAAAAATTCAATTGATCACGTATCAGTAAATTGACTGATACACCTACTGGTGAGAGGTTTTCAGTAGTTGTAAAGTTTCTAGAAGTTACTTGTATAGGAATTTGATGAGTTGGTTCCGGTCTACTGGTGCTGGACCACTGCCGGTGCCCTTTGATTAATAAAACACGATTTCGTTATAAACATGCATGGATTATCCTTGTGTGCTGATATATTTTGTAACTTTCTGGATCTGTAGATTTCAAAATTATTGGTTGATAAATTAACTACAGTTTTTAAGGTAATAGAATAAATGATGGTAATAATAGATATAATGAATAAATAATAATATTTACTTATTGGACTTTTTGTTTTATAACTTAAATAATTTACGTTTTTTAACATACCCTAGTAAGCATTGTAAATTCATAAAGTCAGAGACCCTTATTCCTTAATTTCGACCTCACTGTTAACCTAGTTTGTGATCTTAATTTTGATCTTGGATTCTTATTTGATCTATTCGATCTATGTTTGATCTATTGATTAAGGTCAATTTTATACTAATTATTTTCATGTTTGAACAAATACGCTAAAGCAGTAATACACTATATCACTGTCGCGAATTCCAATCACTCTCCTTGTTCCGTTCGTTTGTATCTATGGTGATTCTATTGATTAAAAGGATTCGATTATTATTGTTTAACTAAATCTTTGCGGATTTGTTTTATCATAACCCTATATAGTCGATTAAATCACTAAATTGCAAACACGTATCCATGTTCTCATCCCTCCTTCTGATCTTCTTCAGTTGTGTGATCGGTTATGTGGATCTAATTGATCTATTATGGAGTCTGATTGATAGGTCAAGGATTTTGTACTTGGAAAATTGTTTTCTGATTTTTTTACACTATAGACCCTTTTACTTTTACGATCTTCAAACCGATATAAGTTTACTTTCACACAGACTAAACACCATCATACCATAGTCCTGGAGTCCCTCTTGACATGGTAGAATTTGCTGGTCTCGTGGATGAAGGCAAGCTGTGGAGTCAGTTGGCGGAGTACACAGCAAATAGTTGAATTGACAGGGTGCAGTATTTACTAAATTTGGTCCGATTGTTTTACATACACTTCGCTACACACTTAGTAGTCACAAGATTTTTCACTGACAATAACCAGACCTTTATCGCAACCGGTCCTATTGACCACTCTGCTCTAGATTGGGTTATCTTATTTGATTAGAGAGTCAAATTTTTATACTCATCAAAATTTTTCACGTTTACTTCATACCCTATTTACTAAGTTGTAATTCTATTCTAAAGGTCAAACAAGCGCATCCAGCTCAGCATGTACCGGCACCTCTCATGACCTATTCTATAGTCTTCTATTGATCTGTTGATTATCATTCGAGTTCAGAGCTCACATTTCGAGAGTTATTCATTTTGAATTAACATAACATATAATTCAATGCTTATGATACAATAGACATCATCCATTAGTATATATACTTTACAACTAATGTGGCGGTGTTGGGCCGTTCAGTCCCGTAGGGCTGAGGCCCTTACCCCTCTCTTCGGAGGGGTAAAACCCGCTTACAACCCCTTCGTGGTGATCCCCCCTCGCAGGATTTTTAAATTCCCTTTCAAGGGGCGCATCTCCCTGGGTTTTCTCTCCTCTTCGGTAGGTATGTTTTTTTTGTTTGGGTGGGGGGGATTGTGGTTCTCCCCCTTAGATTAATCTTGTTAATGATATAGCCTGTTTATTTCTTAAGTTAAGTTGACGTTTACTGTTGATTATATTATCTTACTTATTACATCATGTGGGCGAGAATAATCACTTGATTTTGTTAGAGAAATGATTAAGTTTTTGTAAGTATTACTTTTTTTGTGTTAACTTGACTTTGAATGATTTTGTTTATGAAACGTTGGGTCCTAACGTTATAGTTTTTTTGTTGATATGTTTTAATTTCCTGAGGGATTATGCTTCCTACGTATCTTTTAGGTCAATTTCTATCAGTAACATGATAACTGTTGTCTTTACGACTCACATTCACAAACCATTAGCTTTTTGATGAAGATAGATACAGTAAGTGGTATCGAGTATTATTTTCTCTTAGGCCGCTCAAACATACGTCAGTTTCGATTTGTTAGAGGAATTTTTTGGTTAGATAATACGGCTTTACCTGTTGCTAAATTATGCTCGAAAAGTGGGAACAATATCGAGTATTGTATGACCTGTTAGCTACTTTTACCTGTTATCAGCTTAGGAATTTTTTTCGGAAGTGGGGCTGTTTTTTCATTACGGAGGGGGTGGTGAACCTTACAGAGTATAGATTTTTTTCAGTTTTTTTTCCTAGTCGCTCGGTTAGTTGCATTTTTTTGTTAGCTTTTTAATTGAATGCTTAAACTTTAGTTGGTTTTTATAGTCATTTATATCAGTAGGTTACTGTATTTTATAAAGAATCATATTTTTTATATGTTAGTTGTTTGTCCAATTAATGATTAGCTTGAAATTATGACTTTGATATCATAGAACTCAATAGATCACATGTGTTCGGGTGGGTATCGTGGTTAGTGGTTGGTGCTCATCTATTTTTTTCGGAAGTTGGGTGTTTTTTTTACGGATTTACTGATTACTGCTTTAAATTCGGTATATATATTATTTGATTCGTTTTACCTTTTTTTTTTGTGATATTTTACTCAAAGAACTTTATTTTTATGTTAGTTAGGTTTTATTATTTATATATCTCTTGTTCTTTTTTGATTATGTTTTGGTTTAACAACTTTGTTGTTACTCTAGTATGGCGATTTATTCGCTTCAGGAGAATTATATGATTATTTAGACGAGGTTATATAGTATGAAATTTTTTCGTTAAATAATTTTTTGTTTCATTTTTTTGTTATCTTCAGTTTTACTCTGTCTAGTCATTATATTTTTCTTTTGTTTGTCATGATGATTTAGACAGGTTTATGCCTATATATCTTTTGTTTAAATATTTACGGATGTTTAATTGTAATATTACATTTGATTATGTCTAGATATATGCATGAAAGATTATGTTGTGATGAGGCTTTACGTTTTACGAAGTGTCTAATATTTACTGTCATCATGACTGCTATTCTGTTTCAACGAGGCGGACTAGTTTTGGCTTAATACGAGTTCTAGTGTTTTATTTCGTAGTATTGGGTGTGTATTTGTGGTTTTTTGGTCGTTAGAGTTCACAACTGTATTTGTACAGTAGCGACGACATGTGGGGTGTACATTATATTTTCTAGTTCAGGTTATGATTATGTTATGGTTTTAATTAATGTTAAAAATCGTTTGTTATCGTTTAGGCTTTTATACTCGATGTTATACGTATTATCTCTACATACAACACTTTACTCTCCTATTTGCGGTCGTATATGTTATGTAACTCAAACACATTTGCTATTTTACTTATGTGGATTAATCGTATGGTCTATGTATGGATATTTATTTAACATAGGTTATGCATAAATTCAGCTATATAAGTACATCCTTTTGTGAGTGTCTTGTTAAAAATTAATCGTAATATTGCTCACGACGTTACTGATCTGGTAATAATGCACTAGAACTAGGTTACGATTTTGCTACTGTCACTGTTAGTTACTACTCACATGAAGTCTAGTGTGGAACTCTCAGATTATGTAATCCAGTATAGTTAGTCGAGCTTATAGTTGGAGATCATTGATTCAGTCGTTGTATCTCCTTAACAATGACTTATATTTCTTTCGTCACAGTATTTAGATGCTATGTCAGCCTCTATATTTAAGGATCGTGGAATCACCTTTGATATGTACGTCAATTATATTTTTCGTATGGTTAGAAATCACTGTATGAGATATCATACCATTTGTGCAGATGTGTTCAGTTTCGTTTATTTCTCCTTTACGATTGATGTTCAGTGTTCATTCATTTATTGAGTTAAACCGTTATATCTGAGCGACATAGCTACATTGCTCTTCATATTGCCTATCTATACACAGGTTGTTAAATAATATATTATATATTAGATATTTTTGCCTGAGCACTTCATCTTATTCGATCTCTATGGTATACACTGCTTAAATTCATTTCACTCTACACGTCTACTCTACAGTTGTAATGAGTTTCTGAAAGGGGGAAGGAGTCTAAAAAGAGTAATGTTATTTGGTAGGTACGGTTATGATAAATTTTTGTTAATATTACTGATGATAATGTAAAAACTTTGTTACGTTTGCATATAATCGTTGGTCTGTATGATATCGGACAAGGTTATGATACATTTACATTTTTGATAAATGTTACTGTGTCATCATGTAAGATTCGAACGTTAATATGTTAGCAGGATATTGCGTTGGAAAAAGTTGTGTAAACAGCGTTACGTTTTGTATTGTTAAAGTTATCCTTTACGTGATGTTAAGTGAGTGGTGGTAATGCCTTAGTATCACTATGTTTACACCACTAACTATTAAGAATAGAGCGGTAAGACATGTTTACGTGTGGTACGCGTAGAGTTTGTATCCATTATTTTTTCTTAGTCATTATGATGCTACACTAGTTATAAGCTCTATATTTAATCACAGTCAGAAAACTTGTTATGATTAGCTCAATATAATTCCTGTATGGTTAGTATTATAAAGTAATCACTTGAACTTTTTGTTAATGTTAGATCAGTCTTCTTCGTTATGTAAAGTGTTGTATGTTATAGGTTTTGTCTTTATGTCACATTTTATTTCCTATTAGTTCAAATTTGTTACGTCTTTATTATTTAAGTTTTATTGATGTGGACACAACTTTATATTTACGTTAGAGTATTATTCGTCTATTGATTTCATTATAATTTATACTTTATTTGTTGTGATTTCTTATTCAACTATTTTAGTTTTAAATGTTTATCTTTGAGTTCATGTGTACAGATTAACGTGGTGTAGTTATTATGCTTAGTATGATTTATTGTTCTTTGTATATATAAATGTTAATGATTAAGGTTATTATTACCGTCTTTTCATACCTGTATTATTGTTTAGTTCTTGCCATTTTTTATCTTTTGTTGTACAGTGTGGAACTTGTTTTAATGTTGTTTTTATACTTTAGTTGTTATTTGTGTAGTTGTTGTGATTGGTACGGTTTTTGTCTTTTGTGTTTACATGTATTTTCCGTTTAGGTTCTACTATTGATTTACATTCTGGATATAGGTGTTTGGCTTTGTGAGTGATGCTTGGAACTACTGGGTGGGTGTGTTGGTTACCGTATTAGCTATGTTAATTACTTGGGGCTGGCATGAGGTTTGGCGTGTTATATCGGATATTATTTCACACCAGTTTGTGATATAACTATATGCTAGATTCAAATATGAGCGATTTCGTAATGTTAGTCTACATATATATATCAATGCGATTGATGTCATTTGTGCTTTATGACTTGGGTATATTCGCTTGCAGACACAGTTAAGTCACGTTGTTTACGTAATTTGCTTATTTGTCTATTTTGAGGTTTTACTTTACTGGTTTTGTTTAAGTCTGTATTTGAGTATAATTTTTTGTAATTCTTTCTTATTCTCTGCTTAAGAGGTGTGTTAGGCCTGTTTCGTGTTTGTGTGTATGGCATTTTTTTCTTATTATTCATTGATCGGTCGTATGTTAGCTTTGAAGGTGTGACATAGGTGACAGTCGGTATTATGAGTTAGGATGTATACTCACTTGTGTCATGTTATGATAATTTACGAGCACGGATTTATGTTTGTAAATTTTTTTCTTGTTATGAATTAGTTCTACAAAATTCCTCCATGATAGAATATACATCATTGTACACGTGGAAGAGTGTATTAGTAGGCTTATATCTGCTTTTGTTTTGATTAGACTTGGCTATATTCTTAGTGTTACAAAGTTTAGAGCTCTGTTAGTTGAGTAGGTGGTTCAGAAGCTTTTGTTAGCCAGTATCTCATTGTTTAGTGCCTACACAGTTTAGAGATTTTCATTGATAGTTGTTCTCATTTGTTGAGTGATGTATATGCGAGTCATGATACTTAGTTACCACTGTTATGTAATTGGTGAAAGACTCTGCCTTACGTCAACAAGGTCAACTATTATCAGTATGACTTTGTGTGGTGTTGCTATGGTAACTGTGTACTTATTATGTATATGTTTTAGTTCAAGTAGATGTATACTCACGAGTAATGTCTGACTGTATGGAATCATATTAGAAGTCATATAGATCAAGTAGTAGAAGGAGAAGTGTGATCAGTGCTGGAGGTGACCGGATGCTGGCTGGTGACTCTGTGGTTTTATTCCTGGCTACGGGCCTGGCTTTAGGGTATGTAAATATTACGTTAGACAGTCCATTAGTATAGAATAATGTGCCTGACCTTTAAAAGTTCATGATAGATCAGATAGAATCTACAAGATGGTCAAGAGGGGAGGTTGGATAGTGGTTTGATTTAGTGGTTTAACTACTTTAGGGGTATGTAAAAATACATGGAAAATTTTAGTAAATGTAGACCTTTTATCACCTGTTAATCAAGTAGAGGTCTTAGATTAGATTCAATCAGATGGTCAGTTGCAGCATATTTGTGCTGTTGGTGCCTCAATCTTAGGTGTCTTCTAGCAATTTATTATATTTGGTGTCTGTTGTGGCCTACTTGAATGTGCGGGTGGTTGTGCTCTTTGGGAGTCGTTTTGTGACTTTGGGTTTTTTTTGGTTGCAAGCCTTGTGTATTCCTGTAGGTCTCGTTTCCCTTGGAGGGGGGGTGGGGCGCTGAGAATAGCCTTCGTTATATTTTTGTAGGTGGTGTCTCTGCTGGCGTTGGTGGCGGTGGCGTGCCTACGTTCTTATTGAGGGGGGAGGTTTTTGAGGGGAATGATTGGTTGTTATGGAGGGTTAGCATTTTTTTGGTCTTTCGTTTTGCGGTCAGTGTGTGCCTTAGGTTTTTATATGTCTTCCTACTATGAGTTATGTCTTTTTTCCTACAACACTTATACACACTATGGGTCGAGTGCTTATGTTCGTAGGGGTATGGTTGATAGTGGTTTGATAGTGATTTAGGGCTGTATTTTGCGGGTGACGGCTTTTAGGTTAGGTGTAGATACATTTTGATATAATTTTAGTAAAATTTGGATCCTTTTCAATAGATTCAATTAGCATCATTTAGTATCAATAGAATCACATTACTGTCAGGAGGGTGGATATTGGATTCAGTGTGTTTGATTTTATTTGTATTTCTATAATACCTGTTTAAAATTTTTTAATATAATTTTTGTTAGTATATATAATTGTTGTGAACCTTTATCAAATCAGATTCATATCTAAGTAATCAACTGTACTGGACAAGGACGAGCTGTGATTGTTGGGTTTCAGTTCTTGATTTAGTGAACATTTACTAGGCAGGCTTTAGGTAGGTATATACATGAAAATTGGTTAGTAAAATTTTGACCTTAACTCAATTAGATCATAGTTATCAATAGAGTCAATTTGATCAATCTCGATTCGAATAGATCCGTTAACTGGTCTAGAAGGGTCGATTGGGATAGTGGTTGTGTTATTGAGTGATTACCTGAGTTAGACGAGGGTATGTTTAAATAACTTGGTAAATTGTTGTAAGTTTGATTTAGAACATTAAAGAATATAGAAAAGATATTTATTTATATTTATTTACACTTTATCTAGGTATTCTATCTTATGAGTATCTATCTTTTTCTCTCACTTTGTATTTGGGTTCTGAAACCATATATTTTTCGAAAATCTAACAGACATGCAAGTATCATATATATACATTGCCACAGTTATGATTGTTATAATCGTACTCTGTTTATTTAACTTCGGCACCCGCAGTATGCGTTGCTCCAGCACCGTGCCTCTGAACCAAAACTCTTCTAGGAGATCTGATAGGTCCTTGAAGTCTTTCTTAGTACTCTAACTCTTGGGAATCTTCGGTTCACAACATTTTTCAGCCTTAATAGTTCCGCATCGTTTTCAATTTAATTTCTTTTTTAATCTGGTCGTGCTGGGTCCTCATTTTCGGGGTGATTCCTCTGCGGCGAGCGGATTCACACTCATCACATGACGGGTAAGTGGTAGCCACTTTCATTTTTTTCCCATCTAACACAGTACTTTCCAGAATTCTCTTTTGTATACAGTCCGATTGTTACGATAACTTCTTACAACTCCTATCTAGAGATATACACCTCGTTTATCTAATGGAGCCGTAACCGCGCTGGTGCGTGGGCGGTGCGGCGTGCCGAGTTGCGGGGCAGTGCTGTGCGGACTCGGAGTCGCGGACGCAAGGCGCAAAGGGGTTTATTATTATAATAACAATCTTCAGTAAAGTTGTTCGACTTTTCGAAATCAGTCGGTTGCTATCGACGTTATATTATATTTAATTTATTTTTTTGGGAATTTTTATCAGGTGTATTAGTGTATGTGTAATTGGTGCTGAGCTGTTGCGTCTGCTTTTCTGCACGAGTGTTTGTCCTACGGCGCCAATTCGGCTCAGTGTGCTTGCGACTCGTTGTTCCTAGAGCTTTATGATGCTTGAGCGATTCATTCTAACCTTTTTTTTGCTGTGAGAGCTTCTTGGGTTCTTTCCAGTATAAGTCCTTTGGGTGTTGGGGGGTTTGGTGAGGCACTATCGTCTGTACTTTTACTTGTCTCTGAGAGGCTCTAACTGCTGTTCGTTTAAGGTTTTTCGTTCATTTTTCGGTCGGTCTCAGTTTTTTAAGCGCGTTCAACTACATTGGTGGTTGGCGCGCCGGAGCGCAGATCTGTGAACCGTCTACACCCTATCTTCTGGGGGTGACAACGTCATACCCATCTTTATTTTTTGCATCTCGTTTTAAACACTAGTAGCATCCATGCCTATCACGACTGTTTGAAATTGGTTACCGGTATTTCGAGTTTATCCCGATCATAGTACGATATATTCATTGTAGATTTTGAAGCATTAACTATCTCTCTTATATCCTTTGAGAAAGAAGTCCTTGTAGGGCATTCCTGATTATTACTGGTTACATTGCTTCCTATTTTTAATCTGGAACTCACCAAGGCCGGCAGCATGATCTCGAAGCGCCACCTTCCAGCCCTTCGTGGTGTTCACTCGTCCCCTATTATATGCATCATCTAATCCATTGCTTAGTCGTTGGTACGATCCATATATTTATATTATATATCTTATTATTAGTTCGTCCGCGTCTCACCGTCTCACCGTACCTAGCGTTTCTCCTATCTATCAGCTAGCTAACTAGGTGCAGTACCTGCAGTGACGCAATATTTCCGCGTTCCTAGCCTGATCGTGTCGCTGAGGGACCGCTCACGCAGGTCGCAATTATATTCTCATCATATAGCGTTGAAATGTAAAAATATAATAATATTTATACCATAACTAACAATTACTATATTTTTTATATTATCCGACTTTAACATTTTTATTAACATTATTTTTTCTTTTATTTATGTTTTTACATTAAGGCTGTACTTCTATTATTAAATCTGTTTTATTAAATTTTCTAGAAAAATGCATTGTCTACAGCAGAGACAAAAGAACCACAGATGTTTTCTGGATAGTATTTCATCATTTGATATATCTGTTACTTATATTAACAATATTAGGTTATTCATTGAAATTCATCAATCATAGTATTCGTTACATTGATCATAGCTCACCTTAAATAGTCAGTAAATCTTAGTAATATACTCAAATGTAAGGTGATTTGTATATACCTAACATATATTGAGGATTAGTATATGCTTATTTTGATTTTTATAACTGCTTTATATTTATGCATTATCAACTCTCAATATGTTATTATTATACTCGAGTCATATACTTCATTTGATTGAGTAGTTTTATACTGAATTCTGTTATAAACTTGGCTCATAATATTTGATATTTACATTAATATAACTACTATATAGTATATTATGTCAATCTATATATAATATAAGTAATGTTTGATGATAATTATTATACTATATATATACATTATCTTATATAATAGGGAGAATATATGATAGTGCATTTTGTTTTTACCTTATGCATTTATATACTGTCTTAACCTACCATTTGATTTTAATGTCTATCAGCTAATTAACTCACATGTTATTATATAATTCACTATATAGAGCTTATTATATACTCACCTAATATTATCATCTCACCTTGAGTCATTTTAACTCAATTATATTTAAAATATTAAATTCATTTAATCATAATTATCCTAAAGCAAGTTAATAATCAGTAAAGTCAGATATTATAGGATGGAGTGTTATTTACATATTCAACAATAAATAACAAAAATGTCTGGTAATAAAATCTGCTATGCTTTAATTTACCTATAATAGCTTTAACTCATGTTTTTACTGCTTTAAACTTCACTATATAGTTTTAATCACTTTAGTCATACTAACTAATTTATATTATGATAAATTATTATACTTAGAGCTTTATAATATCTCGTAGTTTATTATAATATTACTAGCATTATATTAAACTACATATGTTTATTTAAATCACTGCTTTACCTCCATAATATTTATTTAATAACTTAATAATACCCCTTTAAAGCTAAAGTAAATTACAGTTATAAATATCAATAGAGTGAGTATTGTATATACATCAGTTAAAATATTTAAGCATATTACAATATAAGGTATTATAATGTAATTGCTATTAATATATGTTTAATTATAAAACTTATAAAGTCTTTAACTGTCTATTTCCTATCACGGTTATTTTAATCTGAAATATTGACTTTTATAATTACCTAATTGTTAATTAAATAACTTATAGAGTCAATGAGTAACTCTCAAGAGACTTTTATTGCCATTATAATTACTCACTATATTTAATATTATGATTTTATATTACTGCACCTTTTTTTTAAGTGACTGCTAATAATAACTACTCTATTCACTTGATCAACTTTTATTTATTACTTTTTTTAATAATATATTATAAAACATGGAGCTGTTATATATTAATTATTATTTATTTTTATTATTTTGATGTATCTAATATTATATATTGACATTTTTATTTTTAAATATTTATAATTAAACTATAATTTATCTAATGTTTTTATTTTTTTAAAAATTCATATGTTTGTTGTATATTAATATTGTCACATTATATGTGGACCTATTAGTTTGATATCATCACATCACTAAACATCACATAATTTATATATATATGATATTATTATAATGATCTTCAATACACTCACTCCACATCAAATAATAATAAACTAAGAATAAATCGCATACGCACACACACACACTGGGGTCGTACCGCACATTGATATATAATATCATATCAAATAGAGTTCTTTTGGTGATGGAGACTAATATAATAATTATTATAAAAAATTGTTATTTAAAATGTATTTAATTAAATAGAGTACATTTATAATAAAGATTTTATACTATAATTTAATATTACGTAGATCTTGAGTTCAGAGTGAGCATGAGTGTGAAAGGTGTTACATATCAACATAAATTTATAATCTATATTCTGATGGCATCTTAATTGAATAATATGAAATTATTTATTTATTTATACTGTTAATATATACTTTCCTGTTTAATATTATCAATATATCAAGGTGTATTAATTAAAAAATAGATGAGGATAAGTGAGAAGACGAGAGAGAGAAGAGGAAGTATGTAGTATATATAGAAGAGAAGTAGTAGAGATAATGTATAAGAGACGAGAGGCAGTAGAGATGAGATGGTAAGAAGAGAAGAGCGAGATGAGCCATGTAGTAGATGACGAAGTAAAGCAAGCTAGAGAGAGAAGTAGAGAAGACAAGAGTAGAGAGAGAGTGAGAGAGGAAATGAAATAGAGAAGAGATAAAGATAAGAATGTAGAAATGAGCCAGAAGAGGGAGAGAAGAGGAGAGGAGAGGAAAGAGGGACGATGTAGAGAAGAAGGATGAGGAATAGAGAGACAACTCTAATCAAGCACGAGAGGCATAAGATAGCAGAGCAGAGAGTAGAGAGGAGGGAGAGTATGATTTGTACACGTAGATAATAATACGATCTAATAACTTTCTTGCTCTAAGAACAAAAATGGCGAGATAATAATTTGCTATTTATGATAAATATTTTTCAGTGTTTGCATTAATATATTATAGTATATCATATTATATTAAGTTTAACTCTTTCATCTGCCTTGCCAGTAAACAATTAGTCTGAGGTATATTTAATCATCTTTCCATTAATATTTTCTCATGTGCTATAATTTAGTTTTTTATCGATGTATTAACTGAAACTAATACAAGATATATGTGGTGCACAAAGTGGAAGTTAACATTTTATATTAAAACTTTTATTCTATTTAAAAAACTGCTCTACATGAAAGCTTATATCTATCTCGTAAATTTATAGTTTAACTTTTTTGTAAAAAACCCTACTTATTTACATATCTTATCATGAAGAGATTTGTTCATTTAAAAACTATGAGGTACAGTGATTCTTAATTATTTTTCTTTACTTCAGTATTTATTGTCAAAATAATAATAGTTGTGTACTTACTTTGAGTTAAATACAGTGTATTTTGTATCATATTTTGGTATAATATCAAGATCCCAACGTATCCAGATGATAATCAGCTATCTTCCTTAATATTCTTGGCCTAGCGCATTTCCTTACATGATTACGTTTTTTTTGGTAAAGACTCGACACCCTCTGTAGCTGCTCTCATATGTATTTATGTGTTTCGAACTATTTCTACATAACATATCCCTTATGTTAGAGTGCGCCATATATTTCTTACTAGAGGAATATATCTCACAATTGTGGTAGTTACTTGACAGATCTTCTTTTTTGCACGGGGAACAGAGTTTCAGTAGCTATCATTTCTAGGTTTTCATATATATCAATTATATGGGGCTTACATTACCAAACTCCGATTCCGGTATTATAATGTCACGAGAGATTGCCCAGAAGGTAGAGATTTATAGAGTATGTGCATTCCCTTATGACTTAAAAATCACGTCTATGCTGAACGCTTGAAATTATTACAAGAGTCATCTTACAAAATTAATGGAAGAGATAAATACTTATAATGTGATGTCAGATGAGAAGACTAAAGATCCTTGTTGAGCGCAGCTAGATGTTAGGTAATACGTTGGGTCCCCTTGGTATTTTTTATGATCAATTTATAAGGGTTTATTTCAATTCTCTTGGGTACAGCCAATTTATTTCTAATCCCAGCTCAAAGTATTTCCAGAAGTGCGCTCAAACACCATTCCTTTCCAAGAAATATAGGGGGGCCCACTAGAAGAAATTCTAACATGTGTATTATCCCAATATTTTTCTCCTCGTTATCAACTATCTCATAATCGAATTTTTAGTTATTTACCTGAAAAAATTCACCTGCCAACTTCGCACATTAATGACATGAGGTTTTTAAGAATCCTCTCTCACTATATTGTCAGGTTAGGGAAATCACAGAGTTAAATATCGAATACTTGGTGTCCTGTTCTGCCACACTATCCTGTTGGTATTTAAGAGAGATTACATGTTTTTTAAAGAGTACAAAAATTTCCCTTATTACCTTGCTTTAAAACAAAAAAGGAATACTGTTTCTAATGCGTTTTTCATTTACTTGGATTTATTCGATATCGATTGAACCTAGATAGATTTTATTAGCATTCGCCTTTTTGATATTGTTTTCATAGTCATCATCTTCGTAAAACATCTATATGGTCACTTTGTGTTCTAAAAGCTCTCACCTCTTTATTGGATTCTAATTCATCTCTTTAATGATAAAAACCAAATGTCAAGATTTTTCGTTGGCTTCCAGCCGTACCGTTTCGTCGAAATCTGGAATTGTTTTCAAAATAGTTACCATATTTCAGCGGTCTCCTTGAGTTATTTTTAGGCCCTCTTTAACTCTATCTTTCTCAAGTAACTCTTTTTGTACCAATCTTTGAGCTCATTAAGAAGATATGATATGTAATTTAATTGTACAACCCTATTTTCTGAGGGAATCCACTTCAGATCTAGCAACCTCCTCATCTTCCTCTTTCGAATATTAATGAGAACTATTATATAAGAAGCGAGTTTGCTGAGGCCATTATGCTGAGTTATGTAATAGCCATGCCGAAAGTAACTAAAAAAGCATAATATGAATAGCTTCTCCTGTCCATCATATTAGTTTCCTTTAATTTACTCTCTGATCAGACTCCCCCCTTTAACTCACGCACTTCCATTAGTATGCTTGCTTGCAGCTCGTCCATTACCATCCTTAAAGTATCTCCTTTTGATTATTTGAGGTTATTTAAGGGCTTATAATCTCAATCAGTATTTCCCATTTTTAAGCACTATGGGACATCTCCCCAAAGCTCTACTTTGTTTCTTCAGGTTTTCAATTTTCACGACCTAAATTTTATTTTCCATGCGTTCACCAACTCAATTTTTCCCCCCTGAAGACGAAAACCACCAAAAAAAAGCTTCCCTTTTTGAAACAGTAGGATCAGGCTGAGAGAGTCAATTCAGGTCAAATTATCCTGAGGAACGCAACCACACACGAATAATTTTGTGTATCTGCCTATCCTTGGAACAATCGGTCGTTTCCCAAATTCGTTCTTAAAGACAGTTTAAATTATCTATACTTATATTTAAAAATATTTATTTTGCCAAGCAATTGTTTACTCTTTATCCGTTGAATTGAGTTGAAAAGCTTATATATTTGGTACGGTGCACTGGTTTAAGCCCATTTTTTGGACAAGTGGGGACTTTGTATAAAATTGCCACTTGGGTCAATTTTTTTAATGCAAGTATATTATATTTTTTTAATTGTTTTTCCCTGGAAGAAAACATGGGTTATTAAATCCCCCTCCTACCCTTGGTCTGCATTTTACAGCCACGAATACTCCCTCACAAAAGACTCCCGCGAGAAGTAATTTTTCCTGTGGACTGTTCAGATTCAATTCTTCTTTCCCTTATTTTAACTATAAGCTCTCTTATAGTAGATGTTTTCCCCTCAACAGACCTGAGGTCATGGATTATATTAACGCAAGATAAATATCCTTTTGCTTTCCCCATCAGAGAGTTTTAAATGGAATGTGTTTTTCACAGCGAGATTGGAAAATTAGCAGCTTTCATCTATCTGTCTTCGAGCCCTTTCTTCCTTATTAATTCCCTCTACTGTCCAATCCTGTTTCGTTATGCCGCAAATGCTCCGAATCCGATTTATTTTTTTCTGGAACCTTGCATAATTTGTCACTATCACACAAAATCCCTCATTTATCTCCTACCGCTTCACCCCTTGTGGATTAATGAATTTAAATTTGTTTATTTAAGATTTATAGTGTTTTTTTTTGTAAATAATTAAAATAGGCCCTTTTTTTTTTCTTTTCAGTTTTGAAAAAAATACGGTCCTTGGAACTATTTTTCTGTCCTCCCTGGGTGTTTTTTCTTTTTTTAACCTTTCTCCCTATTGTTTTTTTTCAATATACACACAATACTAACTAATTTGCGACCATAATATTAACCCCAACCGTTTTTTTTTTAAATTCAAGTTAATGCCTAACACCTTATTTACTGTCAATCCACGTTTTCCTTTTGAAAGATATAATCTTTCGGACTTCTTCCGCCTTCCTGAGCAAGGACTTATATTTTTTTTTGAATCTGAGTTCTTCAAGAGAATTATGTTCCAATACATGTTTCGCAACTTTTTTTTCTCTATACTGCGCGAGAATATTCAGTTTATTCTTTTGGAAGTGCCAATTTTGTTCGAGAGTAGTGCACTTCACTGATGATCACACCAATTATTTTGTTTTCCATTACTTGTAAATCTTTTCTTGAATAATTTGCCCCGCGCCTAGCATTAATAATTCTCGATGTTTTAGAAACCTAGAGTCGACCCACTTTACTATAGATATTCGAGCTCGCTTTTTTTCCAGCTGCTATCGAAGTATTGACCAAGTTGTGCCCAGGGATGAAACTGATTCCTTTATTGTCGAGACCTGGACAAACCCTTTCTAACCAACTCTTTTGAATAATCAGCTGAATCCTTTTATTTTACTATATGTGCCCTTGTTTACTTTTTTTTGTTGGTGGAAAAAATCTCTCTTAATATCTTTATACTCTAATTCTTTTTTTCATTATATCTATAGTATTTTTTTTTGGAAATTTTGTTTAACGATTTGAGGTAGTCTATTATAAGTTACAAAATTATTGTTTTAAAACAACAATTAAACAAAACTATAACTTAATTTCTCAACTAAGGCAACTTTGAGGCATTATTATCCTTAAAAACAATATAGGATTCCCTGTATTGGAGTATAGCGTGAACCCAGACCCCACACAACTCAATGTCAAATATATTCTTCATTATCAACAGTTAAATTAGATGCCTGGATAAATAGATATCGTATATGAGAAGATAGAATATTGTGTAACATTTCACTTATCCATAATTTCTGATCCAGTATAATTATCATATTATTATAAGTATAACTGAACATTTTTTAGGCATTTTCTTATATTTTTATACTATTTTTAATATTTCGATATTTATTTATTTAAATATATAAATATTTATGTATATTATAATTATTATATATTATAAATAATATAACATATATATGTATATCAATAATAATAAATATTAATAAATATTTAATAATGTTAATGTAAAGAACATATTTTTTAAAATGTGTTATTACTTTTATTCTATTTATGAATACATTACAAATTTTTATTAAATATAATATTATATATTAAATCTATAATATAATATATATAATAATTATATATATAATATTTATAAATATATATATATAATATTTTAAATAATTATATTGTAGTAATTAATTGACGCCGTTTTCCTTGTTCTCCTTGAAAAAACTTATCCCTAAAGTAAATCTTTCCGAGATTTGTTTCCTAATTCATCTTTACGAATTTATAAATAGGACATTAAGTGTTTTTTTTAATACTCCCGAGCACTTTTTTATTTAATTAAGATATAAATGGAATCAAGAGTGGTTGATTGTTTGGAGTTCCGACTTACCAAAAAAGATTTTAGTCCAGAACTCTCACACAACGAACCGCCTCTATTCCCATCTCACTCTATCAATAAATTTAAAACCGACTCCGACTCCGCTTCCGACCCCTCCGAACTCCGATCTCCCGATATCCGACACCCGACTGCCGAACCCCCACCGACTTCGACTCCAGACTCGACTCCGACACTCTTGGAAACTTCTTGACCTCTGAACTCGACTTCTGCCCCTCTCTGAAATCTCGACCTTTGACTCTGGACTCCCGACTCTGAGAACTCCGAACTCTGACGTCTCCGACTCGAATCCTCCCGTAATAACTCCGACATCTTTGGAGAAATACTGACCTCCGACTCTCCTTAACCTCGACGTTCCCACGCTTTTTTGAAATTAGACCCGACCCGTCCGACCTCGATACTGCCCCTACCCTGGTAAGGGAAAATCTTACCAAACTTGCCGACCTCCCCGAACTCCACCTCTGGAAATTAATATAAATATAACAATGTACTGCTCTCTTTATATGATATTATATATATTATTTTATTATAATATATAATGATAATGAATTATTTATATATTATATAAATAGTTACTAAATCAATATATATAAAATTTATTGAAAAAGAAAAGAATCATATAATATTCTTTTTATATAATAATATATTTTATCATATATATAATATAGTTATATTTATTTGAGGTAAAGATAACTACTACTTTTTTAAAATTTATTTCATTATTATGGTATTATATATTTTTCTTTGTATTAACTATAATGTCTGGAAAATAAAATAACAAATAATAATTAGGTTATAATTATTATAAAAATATATATTTTATGTTGATAAATATATAAATATTATTTTAATAGTATTTTAATATATATATTATATTTAGTATATAATATTTATATAATATATATATTATAATTATATTAATAATATTATAAAATTAAATATTATTATTATATTATATATTTTATTATATACATAGATAATATCCTTATATATATATTTATTAATAATATATCTCAAGTATGTATATAAAGTCTATATACGGACAGATATGACATTAAGCTCTTATGCACCAAAAAGCTTTAATTTTGACATATATATAATACTTATATACTTTATTATATTAATTTATAATATAGTATATTTAATTTATTTAAGTTATATATATGTAGGGTTTGGTTTTGTTTTAACTCTGTTGGGTAATTTGCCTTTTAAGTGAATAGACTAAAGAGTCTGGAATAAGGAGGGTATAGAAGTCTTAAAGTACAATGGTTGTTTTCATAGAGAGTGGACCGAAATCTAAGGGGCCTTGTTTTTAGTGTGTAGAGAATTGGGATAAAGATTGAATGGGAAAAGAAGAACGGTAAATTAAGATAAAGAGTAATGTTTGGTGTTGGAAAGAAAGGGTATCAAATTTGAATTAGATATCTCTAATGATAATAGTTGGGGAGATTGGTTTGTTTTTGAGTGACCATGCTGTGGAAAGGATGGATGTTTAGTTTTTTGTTGTTTTGGTTTTCAAGCGGAAATTGTATTGGGTGTGGAAGTTTAAAATGGTAAAAGCAAGTGTTGGGAATCGCCGGCCCTCTTTTTGGGAGAAGAAACCCCGAGGATAAAACATTTGGTTGAGATTTGAGGTCAGCTAAAAGGGGATTTCCCACTGGAATGGGGATGGACTAGAAAGCACCTTGATCTTGATAAGCGAAGAGGCCCGAAGAAAGAATGGTGCACCATAATAGGGAGTTTGGGAAATTTTTTCCCCCGGTGTTTTATGGTGAGTGAGTGTAAAAAACATGGGTTTTGTGGGCCCCGACTATTTACGGTAAACGTATGATTGATACCCTGCTATTTGTGTGTTAGCCGGAGGTGGGAATCCTCTCCATATGAAGTGTAGAGTGTCCCGTTTTCCCGGGAAGTCTCTAGGGGTGGGTATTTTTCTCTCCCTTTACTTGTTTTCTGTGTGTATGACGAGGCCCTAGTTTGCGATATCTTTCTAAATAGTGTTAAAAATGGGGGGCCGGTAAAAGGCTTGTGAGTTTTTCTTTTCTTTTATTTGGGCTTTATTCCTCATATTATTTACTACTTTTCCTGTTTTTCGTTGGCCATGCTTGCATCCCTTACTGGCTCCAGTTTCCGGAGAGCAAGTGGGGGTGGTAATTTGATAAATGATTGAAATGAAAAATGAATGATTTTAAATATATCTATACATATATACTAATAAATAATAATAAATTATATATATATATATATTATATAATTATTAATATATATAATTTATTGTTATTGTATATATATGTATTTATATTATATATTTAAAATTAATATATTGATAATAGTATATTATAAAAATATATTTATAAATATGGGTGACATATATATATCTATTATTATATATATATATAATTATATTATATATATAATTAAATATAATTTAAATATATAAGATGTATGTATAACTATAATATATATAGTAATATATAATTTATATATGTTATACCAAGTAAAGAAATTATATTTGTTTTTAATAAAAATAAATTATATATTTAAGTATATATGATATAAATATTATTATATATGAATATATTATATTATATGATATATATATATAATATAGTAAGTATATTTACTTATAAATTTATACATAAATAAATAATCATACAATATAAATTATAATTAATATTATATAGATATGAATTAAAATAATATAATAATAACCAAGTGTTTACTTTATAGTATTTATGATTATAATATATATATAATTATATATATTACAAGTATTATAATATGTATATTTATATTATATATTATATATATTTTATTACTAATATATATATATATAATATTTATTAATATAATTATTATATACATATATTATGATTATTATATTATATTAGTTTATATTATTGTATTATATAAAATAATATATGTATATTATATATAATATATGGATTAATAATTATTAGTATTTATTGATATATTTTATATATATGATATATAGTATTTTATATATAATTTAATTGTTCTTTTCAACTTTTTACCGTTTATTTTGTTTTTTTCCGAAAGTGAACTTCGAACTACTGAAAATTTATTTCAAGAATTGGTGCCCATTTAGCTCAATATGGTAAACGAATGGTAAAGAAAATCGCCCTCCTTTTCCTATAAGGGAAAACCAATTTCCCTATCCTTTCAAGCCCTCTTCTCAATACTTTTCTTTTTAACCCTCAAAAGCCCAGAATCAATCCTTTGGTTTGGCACTACTTTACACGTCTCCCAATCTCTAGTCCTCTTTCTTAATAAGGGCCCCCATAAACTTTGTGCCGCGAATACTCTAATATACGACCCCTAAAAAGAATAGCCTTATAAACCAGCTTACTTATAACTTTTTTTGCTCTTGTGTATAAAACTAATAATTTGCCCTTTATTTATCATCTTTAATTTAGTTTTTTTTTTTTATTCCTTTGCTATCCCAAACCCTACTGATTGCTACTTTTCAGATTAGTCTCCTATTCCGCAAACTAGATACTCTTTTTTTTTTGGGTCCCCACAGATTACCTCAAGCCAATCCCAATTTCATATCAATAGTGTAACTATTCTATTGAGTTACCTAAATGAAGAGCTTTGCCTTTTTTTTTCATATTAAAAATTTTATTTTTGCCCCCCACTTATCTGTGACCTAAAAGAAGGTCGTGTATCAGGGATCAAATTTTTTTGATCTTTATGTATCTAATCTGATTTCCCTTTACCAATGGATAGCCCACCTTTTTGGTATCCTTTACAAACCCTTTAGATAACTTTAACATTTAACGCTACCCTTGGATTCCTAAATATCAAATAAATTATAAAATATAATATATATTATATAATATATATATTAATAATATTTTTTATATAATAAATTATAATATATAATATATTATTATATTATTATATATATATATATATATAATATGATATACTGTTAATATAATTATTATATATATAGCTATATATGATAAATATATTATATATTTATATATATTTATTATATAATTAATCTATTATATAATATAATTAATATATAATATAATATATTAATTTATTAATATAGTTAATATTATATTATTAGCTATATATTATAATTATTAATATAATATATATTATATTATACAAATAAAATATACTAAAATTAAAATATAAAATTACATAATATATTATAAGATTATATCTAAATTATTAGATATATTTTAATATTATTAAATATTATATTTATACTTCTAAATATATATATCATATATATATATATATATTATATATATAATTAATTATTAATTATAATTATTTATTATATATATTATTTGCTGTTTAAGCATACTAAGTGGTAAAAGCTAAAATGGTAAATAGATTTTATTGTGAAGTAGGACTTCCAGAAATATTGTCAACTTTTTATCTTCCCATGAATCTGTCCCGACTCCGACTCCGACTCCGATCTCCGACCCTTTCCTGACCCGGACTCCGACTTTCTCGAACTCGATCTCTGGACCCCTTGAAACCTTCCCCCTGAACTCCCTGATACTCGTTGATCTCTGAACTCTGGACCCCCTCCCCTGACTTCCCGACTCCTGATACCTCCTCTTGAACAGCCCGTACCTTCCACCCTCGATCTCCCGCACTTCTTTTTTTGAAATTATACCTGACTTCCGAACCTCCCTATCTCCGACCTTCCACCCTTTTTTTGGAAATATTAAAATAAAACCGACTCGTCTCCGAACTTCGCTCCACCCTTTTTGATAAAAAATTACCTAATCCGGACCTCCCGCTCTCCCGACGCTCCCACCCTTTCTGGAAAAATTTAATAAATATATCCTTATATATTAATAACTATATAGGTATATTTATATTAAATAAATTATAATTAATAGTAATAAATTTATAAAATAATATAATAAATATATATATATATTATAAATAGTAAAGTAATAGATATATATATATTAATAATATAAATAATTAATTATATACATATATAATAAATTTAAATATAATATTTATTTATATTATTATAATTTTATAAATATTATATAATTATAATTATAATATAATTTAATTATTATATTAATAATAGTATTAATTTTTTATTATATATATAGTTTAATATATATATATTAGTATATTATAATTAATATTTGATATAAGTAATCATATATATATATAGTATTATATGTAAGTATAGTAGTAATATATTAGTATTATATGATATATAATATATATAATTATTATATAAATATTAATATTATAGAAGTATTATATATATATATTTATTATATATTGATACAAAATATTATATATAATAATATAATACAGTTCAAGTATATATAACTAATATATAAATATATAAATTATTATTTATTAATATTATATTATTTATTATTTAAGTATTATAATATTAATGATAATATGTAAAATTATTTATATATTAATATAATTATTATATATATTATATAGTAATATATGTATTATATTATATATATAATGATAGGGGGTTTTGTTTGTTTAACCCCTGTTGGGGTTAAAATCGTCATATTAAGTTGAGAAACTATGGGGGTCCTTGGAATATAAAAAGGTCTAAGACTACAAAAAGTACAATGTGGGTTTCCAAAGATGGAAACCAATCTTAAGGGGCCGTGGTTTTAAGGGGTTGTTTTTGAAGAACGATATTGATAAAATTGGGGAATGGAAAAGAATCGTATCTAACTTTAAGTAGTCTGTGGTGTGAGAAAAAAGGGGGTAAGAATGAAAAGAGAAATCCTCAATGATTAACGTTTGAAGATGGTTTGGCCCATGGGTGGAAAAAAAAAGGATGGAACTGTTAGTTTTTTGTTTGGTTAAGCGGATGTTATGTGGTGAATAGTATGCAACAGAAATCCCCGACCGGCTATGGGAGAAGACCGTAGAAAAGTGGTGGATTGAAAGTCAGCAAAAGGTCAATTCCTTGGAGTGAAGAAAATCCTGTCTTTTTTAGAAAGCAAGAGGGCGGATAAAGTATATATGGTTGGCCAGAAAATAGGAGTTGAATTTCCGGGTTTTGGGTTGGGAAGTGGTAAGATGGTTGTTGGCCACTTAGGTTTTAAAAGAAAAGATGAACCCTGGGCCATTTTGGCGAGATGCCCAATTAGTTAAGGGTTCCGTTCCCGTTGGGGAACAGCTCTGGGTGGGAATTTTTTTTCATTTAAACTGGCGACCTCGAAGTTTTTTCTTCACTTAAAAGGTGAAAAATGGGCGGTAAGGCTGCGTTTTCGCCTTTTTTTTTGGCTTTCCCCTCATATTTGTATTCTACTACCGTTCTTCTGTTTTTTCCAGTGCAGAATAAATAATGCTGATTGCCACCTTCTCCTCCAAAGTCCCCTTCGGAGTGAAGGGTTGGTGGTTGAAATAATTTTGATAACTGTATATGAAATGATGTATAATGAAAATGGATATATCATACAAATATACTATAATAATATAATAATAATAAAGAAGATTATTTATATCTATAATTAATATATAAATTATATTATATATGTAAATTATTATTTATATATTATAGTAATTATTAAAGTATATATATATAAATATATATATATTATAATTATTTTAGTAAATTTATATTAATATTATTTTTAATATATATATATATAATATATTTGAGTATATATAAATGTGTGTTTTGTTTCTTTTTTTTATTTCTTTTTTTTTTTTGTATATATATTAATTAATTTATATATAATATTATATATTAAATATATATTAATTTAATAATTAATATATAAATATTTAAATATATAAATAAATATATATATAATATATATAATATATTATATTATAATAATTATTTATTAAATAAATATAATATATCATTATAATTATATTATATATATAATACTGTAATAAAAATATTATATATATATATATCTTAAAATATAATTAAATATAAATATATATTATATATATATATTATATATATATATATAATATATAAATATATATATATATATTAAAATTATATATATTAAATAATAATACATATATATATAATTAAATATAATAATAATTATATATAAAATATATATATTATATATAATTATAATTATCTATTATTAATATATATATATATATATAATATATAATATATATATATATATAATATGTTTTTCTTTTTCAACTTTTTTTTTACCTGTTTTTTTTTCCGAAATGAACTTTTTCAAATTGAAAAAAATTCATTCCCCCATAAGATGGCCCCCATTTAAGCTAACAATTATGGTCCGAAAGAGAAATCCTCCCCTTCTTAAAAGAAATTATTCCCCTAACTCCTTCCGCCCCCCTCTTCCCTCAAAATAGCTCCTTACCCTCAAAGCCCAGGAAATTCAATCTTTGGTTTGCAAACCTAACTTACAAACTCCCTCCGCCAACATAAACCCTAGGGTCTTTTTTGTTTTTTTCTTTAAATAAGGGGGGCCGCCAAAAACTTTGTGGGCGCCAAAATGACTCCCCTAATAACTGAAAACCTGAAAATACTTATTTTATACAACAATCATAATAAAACTTTGGTTATTTTTGTAAAACTAAACACATTAAAAAAAAACAATCTTATTAACCTTACCCCTTGCTTCCAAACACTGAATAGCTAAAACTTTTCAGAATGCCTGCTTATGACTCCCCATTTCAACTAAAATCTTTTTCTTTTTGGTCCACAGACTCAAGCCAATTCCCCTTCAATATCATAAGTTTACAAATATTTCTATGTGAAGTTACCTAAATGGAAGAGCTTTTGGCACTTTTTTACATTAAAATTTTAAAAAATTTTGCCATTTTTATCTGCCGACCTAAAAAGTTTATCAAAGATCCAATTTTTTTTGGAATCTTTTAAATGTAATGCAATCATATTCCTTAAACCAAGGTAGCCCACTTTTGGTAAATCATCTACCAACTTAGAAAATTACCATTGGGTGAGGACAGCCGGCTTGGATCCTAAATTTCATATAATATATATATAATATATTATATATTTATATATATTAATAAATAATAATATATAATAAATATATATAATAAATATATATATATACGGTATATATATATATAACGATTATAAATATAATTCAATATTATAATTATATATAATATAATATATATATTATTATTATAAATATAATATAATATATATATAATTTTAATATATTATATTATTAATATATATATATATACTTATATATTTATATATATATTTAATATAAATAAATAATAAATATAATATATATATATATAATATATATATTATATTTATATATTATATAATAATTATATATAATATAATATATATATTTATTATATTATAATAATTATAAAATCTAAATAATATATATCTATTATAATATAATATATAATGTCCCAAAAGTAAGTGTAACGGATTTTTGGGGTATTAAATTATGTATCTGGGAAAAAACTTGAGGGAAAAGATTTAAAAAACGAGGAAGTAAAAAATTAAAAATGAACTTGACCAGTTTTTTTACACCAGCGGTTTTTCCAATTTGTTTTTTTTCTTCCCAATTGGGGGTTTTCATAACAGTAAACCGGGACAAGTCCAATTTCCAGAAAGTGGGGGTGGGTTTTTTAGTTTCCAAGTTTGGTTTTTTACAAAGTATTTTTTTTTATGTTTTTTTCCCCAATAATCGTCCAAAAATGATGACCCTTCAACTTCCCTTTCAATTTATGGAAGAGGAAGAAATCGCAAGGAGCTTTGATCTGGGGGCCCCTGCAATGGAGTGTGGTGGAAGTACACTTTTGGAATTTGTTTTTTTTCTTCGCCAGAAACTCCATTAATTGAAAAGCTTTTCAAAAGTGTGAATAGCGAACTAATCGTGAATGCGAGCACCCCAATTGAGGTCTCATTGCAAATGCTCTGTTTTCTGAAAATGCCCCGGGAAACTCGTTTTTAAAAAAGCTCGTTTCCCCAAGACAATCCTTTTTGTAAAAAAGACGTTTTCCTATTAACTCGTTCTTTGGTTCTGGAAGGTACCAAAATTCCCCTTTTGTGTTCCAATACCACAAGCTTGTCCCAAAAAAAACCCAATAATCAGTTTTTTTTTTCCACCCTTGGGGGGGGCTTGTTTTTCATATGGTTCTTTTCCCCTTCCGGACCCGAGGTGGAAATTTTTGCTTTTTCCTTTCCGAAAACTTTTAACCGTTTTTTGGTTTTTTAAAGGATCCGTAACTCCCAAAAACCCATGGATTTCAATCCGCCCCTGTTTTTAATAAACTTATACAAAAAATGCGCCTCCCCCATTAGGCAGTTTCTTCAAAAGGAATCTTTGCCCAAAATTTTTTCACCCTGGCTAAAATTTTGTAACTGTGCGGCTGTGCTACATCCTTGGGGCACTAGTTTTTTTTTTTGGCACAAATTTTTTTCGCATGTTGCCAAAATGATTCCCGGTGAAAAATTTCCCTTTATGAACGGTGGGGTTTTTTTTTAATCCCAACCTGACTTCCTTCTGCAATCACTTTCTGACCAATGAAAACACCCGGGCGGTCCTCCCCTCCCTTCCCAATCCAACAAGCTCCTAACAAACTTCCACAATTTTTCCATCGTTTTGTTAACGAGAATTTGGTCCCTTTCCCACAAAAACGAGGGTCCCCGTCCCCCCCCTTCCCAACATTTTCCTCGGCCTCCTTTTTTTTGAAAAAACTTTGCGCCCACTTAAAAAAACACAGTTCCTCGATTAGATTGGGGCATCCCATACCCTTTTCCCGTTTTAAAGAAGCAAAATGTCCTCCCAAGTGGCAGACTTTGTTTTTCTTTTCCCAACAGAAATTGGACCAAGCTTAAACCGGCTTTTGGCTCGAATATTTACCTTGCCCCTTCGCAAAAAACTACAAACGAGAATAGAAGACACGACCCATAACCACAAAAAATGTAGTGCAAAAACGTAAAGAGGTTAGAACACAAATTAATCAAATAAATGAACAATAAAACACATTAAAAAAGTGGCAAGACTGCCTTTTTAATAAAATCTGGGTATGGATATTGTAAAAAGCCCCTACGGTAAACTAGCACCACCTCCGGTAATTCCCTCACGGAGAAAGCCCTAAACAATACAACAGTCCCCGTTCACTGGTATATTCAGCAAACTTTATTTTGTTTACAGAGGAAAAAGGTAAAAATATATAATATATATATATTATATATAATAAAATAATATATTATTATGTATGTATAATATGTACCTATTGGATTTTACGTCAATATATTATATATTTCGAAAATTTTTATACCTATATTAAAATATATTTTATAATAATATATATTATTAATAATATATTATATAATATATTATATAATTATTAATTTATATATATATAATATATAATATATTATATATAAATACTATAATATATATTATAAAATATAATATAATATATATGGGCAGACGAGGTTCGATAAAAAAAATTCCTTTCCACCAACTAAAATAAAATTGGTTTTTTTTTTTTTTTTGCCATTAATTAAGTAATTACTTAAATTTAGGCAAGTCCCTTTATTTGATTAAATATTATTTTTTTATTATTATTTAAAAATTAATAAATTAAGAGACTTAAAAGCCATCCAATACTTTCTGATTCCCTTGAAATATATTTCGGGGTTTTGTATAAGTATTATTTATAAATTATATATATATATATTTATTATAAAATTAATATAATTTATAATAATTAATATATTAATATAATAATTATAATATAATATATAATATATATATTATAATATATATAATATATAATACTTATATATATATATATAATATATATATATAAATATAATACATATTAAAATACTATAAATATATATGATATAATAATATATTCATAAATAAATATATATATTTTTTAATATATATAATATATATATTTTATATATATTATTTATAATATTATAATATATTATATATATATATAATAATAATTTTTAAAATATATAAAACTTGGGCTTTTTAAACCATGAACTTACCATGAACTTTAAAGTGGGTCAATCTAACTCAATGATGAATTTAAGTTTCTTAAAAAATAAAAATAAAGTCAATCTGCCAGTCCCCCCTTTCCTTCGGATGAAGCCTATTTCCCCTTGAATTTTTTTTTTAATAATCCCTAAGAACAGAAAAACGCCGTCATCCAAACCGCTAACTTTTGCCTTTGGAAGGTTAAGAAATCCCGCGTAAACAGCAAATTTGGCCCCCAGCTTCTTGTAACAGATGTCTGGGGAGCTTATTCGATTGGCCTCTTCCCTAATTAAGCTTTCTTAAGTTTTTTTATATTTAATTTTTCAAACTTCCCTTTTTAAGTACAGCCCAGAGAAATTTTTTTTTTTAAAAGTTAAATTGGAACCATTGTGGTACAAGATTAGGGGAAGAACCCCTTGACCTTTTTTTCCTTTGAAACCCAGTCCCCCCGAAAAAGCCTTTTCCCCCGACTAAACTTCCCCTTCCAATATTCTTAGAAGCCCTTTTTCTTCATGGTTTCCCATATTTTCTTGACCGCTTTTCTGAAATGAAAATTTGAAGAAGGGTAAAGTATTGGGGGAATAGTTTGCGTTAAGTTTCCAAATCCACTTAAACAAAGTTGTTTCATTTTTTTGTATTACTTTTTTCTTCTTGACTTCTTGCCCAAAACCTTTTTGAACTACAAATGGTCCCGGCCGTTTGCAAAAAAATTACAAGATTTAAGCTTTTTTGTTTGCTGAATTTTCTTCCCATTTAAAGCCTTTTTACAAATGTTAAGAATAGGAAAAATAATTATATTAAATAAAACAGCCAGCTTAGTAGAAAATACCATTTTCTCAATGAAGGAGAAATTTTTCCTCCCTTTTCCGTAACAAATTGGAGTTTTTTATTTCCTTCCAAGCCCATCCTTTAAATATAGATGGTAATAAGGGTTGAAAAGGTTTGGAATTTCATTAAAATTATAATCCTAATTGAAAAAAGCATAAGGTTTTGGCCCAGGGTTTTTAAAAAAACTTTTCGAAGTATGATATTGGCGTTTTTTTTTGTGGATTGTGGAAGTTCGCAAATGAGGTGAATTTGGTTTAAATGAACGACTTGAAAAAGTCGCTTTCCACAAGAGTCCCACAATTCCCCCAACTTTTTGTCCAGCTTCAAAGAAATTTTCCTTGAAAATGAAAAACTTCTACTAATTTTGAAGTTTTACCGACTCCCTACTCCGAACCTCTGGAACCCTCCCGAAACTCTGAAAACTCCGAACCTTTCTTGAAAAAATTACCCTGATTCCGGAACTCCCCCCGACTCCCGACTTCCCCACCCTCCTTTCAAAAAAATTAACCCTACCCGAAACTTCCGACCTCCCGGCTCCTTCCCTTCCTTTTCAAACTACCAACTCCCCCGAAAACCCCGCGACTCGACCTCCGACTACCGACCTCCGCTCCCGAAACTCCCCGACCTCCCCGAACCTCCACAACCCCCTGGAAAATAAAATACCCTTAAAATTTTTTAGTGGTCCCTTAACCAAAATTTTCGGGGGGGCCGGGGATGGCAATCCCCGGGCCTCCCCGGAATAAGCGCCAACTTGTTTAAAAAGATATATATATTATTATATATATATTATTATATAATTATATATATAATATATATAAATAATATTTATTAATAATATAATATATATTATTATATTAATATATATATATAATTAATATATATTCATTAATATATAATATATATATATATTATATAATTATATAAATATAATAATATTTAAATAGTTTATATAATATACTAATATAATATATATATAATATTAATATATTATATATATAATAATATATATTATTTTAATATATATAATATTACATGCATATATATATATATTAATAATGTAATAATGTTATAACATATGTAATTATTGTTTTTTATCATTTAATTATTCTATATATAATAAATCGTATATTTATATATATATATATATAAATCCTCTCCCGCCATGTCGTCTATAGGGCTAATACTATCGTATATATATATTTTATAATCAGAAACAAGTCAACCGATGGAGTACAATGATTTTGGGAAAATAGTGCCGCGGAAAACCGGGATACTTGAGCGATCTCTAAAGAACAGATAGTGCAAACAGCGTTTTGGAACCTTACGCGCCCTCAAAGACCCTCAAGAAAAAGTGCAGCGAACGAGCCGGCGACGGAATTTCAACGAAGAGCTTCCGGGAGATTAGACAAAAACTCTTAGCTTTTTTTTTTTTTTAATTCCCAAATTTTCGCTTCTTGCATTTTAATTAACAATTTTTTCTTTTCGTCTTATGCATGCAAATATTGCCAAAAATTTGATGCTCTTCTATATACTGAAGTAATATTATAAAGTATAAAGTATTGAGAAATGTAAATATTATAAAATATATATATATATTATAATTAAATAGTAATATAATAAATAATTAATATAATACTATATATTATTATATTATAATAATATATATATTTTATATATATATATTATTTAATAATATATATATATAATAATTTATCAAAATAAAGAAATCATAAGAAGCCAAAAATATCAAATACTATATCATTTCCTCCAATTCCGAAAACCCATTCCTTTAAATATCCTTTAAAATGCCCAAAATTCACTGGAAGCCTAATGGGAGGAAAAAATCATTAATTAGATTTGCCCTAACAGCCATTTGAAGAATTACTAAAAAAAATGTGCAATGATGAAATGATGTTAAGTTTTTTTTTTTCCATTTGGTTAAATTACCGGCCAGTTTAATGCCCATTGCAACAAATTATTTTTTTAGCAAAAACTTGGAAAGGAAAGTGGGGTGTTGGGAAAAAAACTTATGAACAGATGAACCTTTGTGACCACCTGTCCAGATGTATTCTACTCGATCTGTGAGGAAGAAAAATTTTATGTTACTTGCTTTAAAACCTTTATGTTAAATCTACCTTTATGTTAATAAGTCTTCCTTTATGATATTATTGGAAATCAGAAATAAACATTAAAATTATTGCCCTCAAAGAAAGAAGTAAACTTTTTATAAAATTATAAAGAAAAATAAAATAACCATTTAATTAAGTTTTAGAAATGAGACCTAAATTTGATGGATCAAAAATGATCAGTCCCCCCCTCATTACAAGAATTTCCCCCACATGAAAATTATTCTGAAAAAAATGGAAACGGCTCATGAATAATTGGAGAATTAAACAAAACATTTCAAATTTTTTCCCCCCTGGAATAAGTGCTTTTGATGAACAAATGGCCTTACAAAGAAAAAAATCCGTCCAGAAAAGAAAAAAGAGAAAATCGCAGAAAAATTACAAATCAAAAACCCCCAGTGGGGAAACTGATCAGGGAGAAAAGTTAAAATGCCCCGAAAACAAAGGATCAGCCCAAAAGTTTATAGAAAACAACATGGAAATTTGAAAAGTAAATCTATTTACAAAAATAACTAAAACCGGGATAATTTATTTTTTGCAAGCACCCACTTAATGGAACCCGAAAATCGGAAATGGCCTTGGAAACCACTGTTTTAGGGTGGGACGAAAGACAAACGCTCCCTTTTTAAATCTGAATTTGGGTTAATCTTTACCTGGGAATTTAAGGCATAGGAAATATCCTCTCTACTCCACCTTCAAGTGGTGTTTTTTAGCGAAGAGAATATTTTTCATTTACAGGAAAATTAAAAATTTATATACAAAGGTCACAGAATCCGTCCTTGTTCTCCAAACCATTAGCTTTTTTGAAAATTTCTGCCCCTTCCCTGTTTTTTTATTCCCATCAAATGCCAAATAATTCCCAACGAAAGGCCAAATTTTGGATTTTTAAAATATTAGAAGAATGGTTTTACCCCTAAATAGCCAATGCAAATAAGCTTAATTTTAAACTTTCTTTCCACTGACTTTGTGTTTTTTAAAACAATATAAATTTTTCCTCCAAAAAATTAATATTTGAAATACTCTATCCCCAAGGTATCCGAAAACCAGCCTGGGTACATGCACTTTTAATAATAAATATATATTAATATATATATTATATATATATTATATTATATATTATATATATAATATATATTAATTATAAATGTATATAAAATAAATATTAAAATAATATATAATATATATATAATATTAAATATATATAATATATATAATATAAATATATAATAAATAAAATTATTAATCATATATATATAACATATATATTATATATAATATAATTTATAAATATAATATATAATATATAATTTATATATATTATTTATATATATTATATAATATAACTGGTTTTATAAATATAAAATATATATAATATATATATATAATATAATATATATATATAATTATATTATAATTAATATATATATATATATTTATAAGATATATAATATTATTTAAATATATATCATATATAT
>JABUQX010128996.1:22500-39195 GCA_015478945.1 Trachelipus rathkii | reverse complement strand
AAAAGCCCCCTCCTCTCCGTTGAGTTGTTGTTGAGAGAGTTCTATATTATGTTAGAGATTGCCAATCCTTTATTAGGCAGTCACACAAAACCACCTAAGTGGGGTTTTTCTTTAGGCAATTTTGAACTGAAGACTTATTTCTCTATTACACAATCAGGAAGAAATGTGACAGGTGATAGTTTCACTTCAGATTCACGACAGGGTAAGAGAAGATATTATTAATATCTATTATGTTATATTATATATATATAATATAATATAATTATATATATTTATTATATATATATATATATACTATCTAAATATAATATATATATTAAATAATATTATATATATATATATATATATAGTAATATATATTATATATATACATATATATAATACTCAAATTTACATATTTTGCATATGTGAGAAATATTTCATTTTTATATATATAAAAAAAAAAATTAGTGGTCACTTTCATTTCATTTCTTGAAGGCAATAGTGTCTTAAAATGCGATGTGGATGAAAGATATCAATGATTCTCACATTTTTAAGTTCTTTGCTAAAAATTTTAATTAAAATAGATTATGTTTTTTTTTTATTATTATTCAAGAATAATATGGTGTTTTGTGGGGTTTCTATTAAAAAAAGTAACATTGTTTTTTTATAAAAGGCTTTAAAAAAAATTTGTTTGCTTAATGAAAAGTGTGTCCGTCATCCTTTGAGAGATGTATGCATCAATCGATTATCAAAAATAACTTTATCAAATAAGTTTAAATATAAAGGTTAAAGTAAGCCGTGAAAAATTGACCAACGTATACCACATATGATTTTTAAAGAGGTGTACCTGAGCAGGGTTAAAAAATAATTAAAATTTTTTTTTTTAAAAAATTAACATATAAAAATTAAAATAATAAAAAAGCAATTGTGGTAACTCTAGCTCCATCTCTTCTATGGATTTTTTAGCTAACACTGGGCACTGCAGGATGCACGAAGTAGCGTCCGCATTTTCGTTCATTCTTTTTATGTAACTTCTTATTAAGAGAGTAGTGCATTATATATAGTATATATATATAATATATATATATATATCATATATATATTATATTTCTTATATTTATTAAATATATATTATATAATATTATATATATTATATATATATATATAATATTATATATATTATATATATACAAGTTACCACCACTAAAGGGCAGAGCCCTTTTCAAGGAGGGTACAAAATAACTGGAAAATTACTTAAGTTTTAGCTTCCATATGTGAAGGTTGTTGTTATGGGATCTCCGATAATGTTATTTGTATTTTTATCTTATTTAATTTGTGTTATTGTGGTGTGATCTATTTTCATTTATTTTGTTTTAGTGCTCTAAACTATATAAATATTTTTGGTTGTTGAAGTGCCATGTATATAATCATTTGTTGCTTATCTTTGAATGCATATCCTCTCTTCCAAGATTACAGTAAGTATTAGTTTTAACGTCTTAAATTTTTCCCCATTTAATATTTCTTGAAGTTAGGTTTCAATCGTTTGCGTCAGTTTAGTTTTTTTCTTCTGTTACATTTATTAGTTAATTGTTGTTGTAGTTATAATTATTATAGTTAGGTTATAGTGAAGAACTTTACCACTTGATCTAATGTTTATACTTTATATTGGATTTAGTTATGGTTTTATTTTTCTTTTCATATATATATATATATATATATATATGATTATATAATTATATATTATATTAATATTATTTATATACTTATATATATATATATATATATTATATAATATTAGTGATGCTGCAGATGCCTTTTTTTTCGGGCAATCAGCGGATGCGAAGGCGGATGTTTGATATATTAACATCCCGATGCGGATTTGTTTAATATTATATTATATTATTATATAACTATATATAGTACTATATATAATGTATATATTATTATAGTATTATATTTATATATATATATAGTTTATATATAGTTATAAATATAGTGTATGATGGGCAGTTTTTTATCGATCCACGACTGAACTCTCTAATTTTGATCACGCGGTGTATGACGCGGGACGCCTCTCAGTGCTAACTTGCGACCTCCAATCGCTTTCCCTAACTTGCCTTTAAGATACTAGCAAGTTTTCTATCATGCTCTGTATCATTAGCCTTCTCTTACTTTTTCTTAACGAAATTCATGTCACTTAGTAGTGAAATTCCATAAAGCTGGGACAAGGTTCTGTGCTTGGAGAGGACATCAATTTTTATGCCTTTTCTGTGGTCTGGTTTTCTCTTCAATCATATTGCCCAAGTAGTGTCTCTAAAGATCAACTCCTCCACTTTGGGAACACTAGTGGAGCGACAGGCCGGCCGTGGTCCTCCTTGCGCAGTTCCTTTCTGTGGCCATTAGTGCGATTTGCTTGACCTTAATCACTCCCACCCAACTGTGATCGTCATTTGATTTTATCCTAGTCGTCTCGGTTGATGTTTACTCAGATCATTGCACTGCCCACTCTTTTGATAATGCGTGGTTCTCTTCATACTGGACCTGTAAAATTCTTCCAGTGAAGTCTGTTAATTAATTTACTATTGTGAGTGTTGGTTGGTATTATACACTATTCGTGTGTGTGTGTGTGGACCTTCCGCTAAATTATAGACTGTTCGGATTGAAGATTTTTAATTGCAAGTTTACCTCAAGCGTGGGTAACATTTTGCTTAACTTATCCCCAACTGATGGATCATCATTTGATCTAATCGTTTTTC
Source organism: Trachelipus rathkii (assembly GCA_015478945.1). Taxonomy (NCBI): domain Eukaryota; kingdom Metazoa; phylum Arthropoda; class Malacostraca; order Isopoda; family Trachelipodidae; genus Trachelipus; species Trachelipus rathkii. The sequence goes on along the minus strand of JABUQX010128996.1, from coordinate 36,457 downwards.
TTGGTGATGTTTTAATCATTCACTTCCTTCTTTTGTAATGCAGTGTGTCTTCTTCATCACTACTTGGACTGTAGAAATTCTCCTAGTGAATCTGTTATTGATTACTTGTAGGAAGGTGTTGGTTCTATAGATTCTGTTTTTTTCCTACATTTAAGGTATAGTATGTAGCGTAATATAATAGACTGTTCAGTATTATTGATAAGTATTTTTTACTAAACTGCAACCACTAAAGATATATAGTTATAACATTTAACTAGTCTTAATAATTCTAGTTACAAAAAAAATTCTCATTTATATATAACGGTATATATCTATAAGTTAATATGATGCAATTAATGTATTATAAATGTGGAAGGTCAATTAATATATTCCAAACATAAAATCAAAGCGTGTTTCTATACTCGATATATTTATAACTTATATATAATATACGTGATCAGTATGTGCTTTTTAAGAACGACGATCGGGCATTTCTGCATAGTTGGAAGAGGAGAAGATGCTGTAAGTACAAGAAGACAGAAGTGGCTTCGACGTATAGCGTTAGAGTATGAAGAAGAGGGGGAGAACATGAAGGAGAAAGCTTAGAGCGGACTGAATTTGTATTATTGGTGTGTAATTTATGTGGAATTTGTGTAGATTTTCTGTAGCAGGTGAGAAGAGGATAGTTAAGAGTGGTCATGTTGTCAGAAAATATTAATTAAAAGATATCCTATAACATGAAATAAAATTTAGGATAATAATTAGAAGTGAAAAAATGCTGCGTTGACACCATATGATTAAAGTTATCTTCAACCAGCTATTCTTGTAAGATATGAAAGAGAATGTGGAAAAATGACATCTTGTATGTCTCTAGTATTCTGTTCCATTAATATGATATGAGTGAATGCTAATATTGCCCAGATTCTGAGCAGAGGTTAATGAGACATGCTCTTTTAATAATACAATTAATGATATGGATATCAGCCGTTCTTGAATGCCTTCAACTCATTTATAATATTTATATTATTCTTATTTTCAGTATTTCAATATCTTAAAAGTATATATATATTTTTTTATAAATTTCTTTTATACTAAAATCTCGAAAATAAAACTAATACCGCGCAACCTTACCGCAGGGCAAAGCTAGCGGGATTAATGCGGGATATCATTATTATAAATAGTCTAGGATATTACTAGGTAATGTTACCTGCTTATCAACTATATATATAATATATATTAGAGGGGAATCCAGTATATTTATAACCACAAGTTTGTATGTATATGAGGATAAAAAAGAGAGAAGAGAAAATTGCAACTGTTCTTTATTCTAAACTTTTTAATGATAGACCACACAGGAAGAGTAGGTATGTGATCAATTTAGTTTAAAGTTATAAACCATCACAAAAGAATGAATAACGTGACCCAAAACCAAAAAGTTAATTGATACACAAAATCAATAGGGTGCTACCGGAGATTGATTTGTGGGCAGATTATATCTATATGATAATAACCAATGAGATTAATAGTCCATTATTGCTTATCAGAGCATAATATAAAGCAGGATCTTGCGCACAACGTAGTATGTCAAAGGATATAATCTACAACAGGGAGAATTATTTAATTCCGTTTTTTTTTGAGTGTTTAATACCTAGTTCCATGTAAGCTTTCCTCTAAGATCTTAATTTACATGGAACTCAGAGCGTGCAAATTCATCGCAGAAAGCGATGAGTATAGTTGAAAGACTTCTTGACCTTATATTATCTGATTGTTTATTTCTGAATGACAACTACTGATTCACTTACATATTAATGCTTTTATCATTTTATATTCATCATTAGTTACGAGCACAAAACAACGACATTTGAATATATGGATAACGCACATAATTCTCATCTTTCTCATTTAATATATATTAATTATATATTATTTATAATATATATATAATAATTATATTATAATATATATATATATTATATATTATATAATAATATTATATATATAGTAAATATATATATATATTAAATATATATTATATATTATTGATAATATATATTTATTATAATATATCACCAATAATCAATCCACTATACTAAATTTAATAATTAATATATATTTATTTATATATTATATATATATATTATAAATTATAAAATTATATATAATTATTATTATTATATAATTAATATATACTTAAACAGGTTTTATGTCCCACATGAATGCAACACTAAAAAATTACTATTTATATTATATTAAATATTGATAATTATAATAATATAAATAAAAATGTTTAGTATTTATAAACACTTAGGCCATAATCGATATATAATCTAACCTGCCTAACTAATTAAAATAACCAATTCCTATATCATAAATGTTAAATATAATCTAATACTCTTAATTCTAATATAAAGAAAACGTAATACCTTACTTAATCCTCATAAGCTTAACCTAACCAATACCTAACTTAAATAATATAATCATTATAATTATATTAACCATAACCTAGCCCAAACCTTAACTGGATACTCTGTTAATAAATCTATAAAAATTGATAAAAATATATGAGGGAAAAGGATAAAATATTATTATATTTACTTTAATAATGTTTATTATTGTTATACAATTGTTGCTAATAGTTATTACTGTTTTTTCTTTATCGAAGCAATAAAACTCATGTTTCTAAATTAAAACTGAGTTACAAATCGATCATTCATACTAATCCGTCATGCTGGTGGTGAGCATGAAATATTATAGTAGGTGGTTTATTAATAAACTGAGATTTCTATTCATATATATAATATAGGTCTACTTAACTCCTTATTATATAAAAGGAGTATAATAGTACTTATACATAAATAAAATAGTTAAGTCGATATATCAGATAAAATCGTTATATCCGAATCGACTACCTTCAGTGCAATCCTTACAGATGTCACTTATAGCTAAAATAACTCTCATATAGATTAAGGCACTTAAGTACGTATAAGTACACTAAAGTTATTATTATTTTTTTATTTATTACTATATTTATTTATTTATTATTATTTTGTATTATTATAAATCGTACGGTTCTCTAAGTGACTCGTGGATTCAGTTGCGATTTACTGTGTTGGTATAGGGGGAACAGAAGGGTTGTGGTTGGATGTGTTGCGCTCGTTGGCTTTCCTGCTTGCCTCGTTGTGTGATGTGCGCTGTAGTGGTGACCCTAATGAACTGTTCTATGAATTGTCTCTCTATTAAATCCCTTAATGAGCAAATCAGAATGTATTTGAACATAATTTAGTACGTTAATGCTCACAAAGATTTATTTTTATGAAAATGAAAATAAAAATGAGATTATAATATTCTGTTTATTACTTACATTTTTTGTAGATGCGCCTTATAATCGTCATTGATCTATGCATAATCGAGAACGTTATTAAATCTCGTTATATTCTTACGTGTATTTCACCAATCTCTAATATTGTCGGATAACTTTACCTATTTAAAGTGACAAGTTTCTATATATATATATATTATTATATATATATATATATAATATATATACTAAATATATATTATATTATAATATATATTCTAATTATATATTATATAATAGTATATTATATTAATATAATTATTAATATATATAATATATATATATAATTATATAGTATATATTATTTAAGTATATAATATAATTAATATATATTTATTATATTTATCTATATATATATATGGCTCAACTCCCCAGCACTGTCTTTACCATCTTACTTATGTGTATACTCCGTTGGATATCTTATAGATTAAAATAAAGAAAAAATAATATCAACATTATTGTACACCTATTTTGAGTATCTAGTTGCTCACTTCGTGAGTCTCGATAGCTACTCTTCTATTCTCACGAATCTGTAATATATTAACTATAAGTTTATCATAGAATTTTTAACTGATATTATTTAATAATTAATTTATCCATTAATTACTATTATTTTTTTTATAATATTATTTTCTATGTGATAAAAGATACCCTCATGAATAATATAAAATTGTTATATTTATATTTTCTTATTGTAATAGTTTATTTATTAGTTTATTTAGTTTATATCATGCTAGTTAATGCTTTTCGGGAGGCTGACCTTATATATTATATTTATATATTATATATGTAATATATTAATATATATATATATATAATATATATAACTATAATTATATTATTATTATATATACTATATATTTTAAATATATATTTTATATATATAATTAATATTATATATATATATAATATATAATATTATCATATAATATAATATAATATATATATATATATAATATTATATTAATATATATATTATATATTAAAAATTAAAATTACAGCTATTATTTTTTGGTCCATACTCTTTTCGGCTCTATTATTCTATTGGAGATTTAGTTATAACACGGACACTGGCTGTTAATATAGTTTCTCGTCATTATTTCAGACTTAATATTATATAGTATATTATATATGTAGCTGATAAACTAGATAGTTAATTTATAATAAGGTAAGTTATGTACCTATATAATATTATTATATATATTTCATACCCCTTATCATTACCACACCAGAACTAATATATCACGTTCGCCAAAATAGAACTTATGTATACGCAACAATACATTCAATTCAACCCAATAACAACTTCACAAACAACATAACCGACATCCACGCCATTATATACATAAATAAATACATTCGACCTCCGACTCTAATAAATCTACTCTCTCCAAACTGGCAAACAAATGTGACGGGGAACTGTATCGAATAGATTCTAACTAACAACACATATAAACTAATATAGATTTTAAGATAGTAAATTACCTGATACAAGATTCTGAGATGACGTCTTAAGGCAGTTCTCGATAAATAAATAAAAATTCTACTACATTAAGATAACACACATGTGAACATGATAGCCACTATGCAAATTATCGGTTATTATCAAATAACCTTCATAATAAGTTCTTTAATTGTTTTTGTGGCTTCTGATGCATTGGGAATCAAAAATCTGCACAAAAATAATATACGAATTTACATCTCCTTCTTTAAACCAGCTGTCTGCCTAATCTACTAAGCGAGAACAGAGATATCTTGTTGAGCAAATCCCACCTCCATGCTCACGCGTTAACACACATACATGCCCAATTAAACTGATACACACTCACCGAGTTTTCTTGTTACAGTAAAGGCATGTCTTAATTAATAATGAACAGTGCAAGGATCCACCAGAAGCAAATTTTTAAAAAGATACATGAAATCACCCGACCGAGAGAATAAGCAACCTATTATCAACTTGCGACGCTACTCAAAGAAACTAGCCAGTGCATCCTTGCCAAATTATTAAGATGTCCTGGCCAAACCCAACCCTAACTGTATCGTATTTCGAACCCTACACGATCAGGGATTTTTCGAGAGGACCTCAGCCATCCACTACAAAGAAAGTATTCTGTCGATATCTCCTTCTTCACCAGGTCCGCGTAACTCCATCACATACCTCACTTTCTTCTCTTTCCCTGCTCGATTCCTCATACTCCTCAATACATCGACACATATCCTAGGTACTTCTCAGCGTTCCCCTGGTAAGATCTCAGGGTGAGAAAGAGGTCCGGTTAATGTTAGACGTTTTATTCGACACTATTGGTATATGGTCCCTCGCTAGCTGCTTATATAATGGTGTAGTGTATCAGGGCTGAGAACGTAAGAAGATAATAATGTTTATAAGTATTATATTATATATTAATAATATATTATAAATTTATATATTTATATATTATATTAATATATATATATATATATTATATATTATATATATAATATATTTAATATATATATATATATATATATATATTATATATATATATATATATTATTAATAATATATATTAAGTATATATATATATATATATTATATATATATAATATATTAAATTATATATTTTATATATATATATATATATATATTATATTATATTATTATATAATTGTTTTTATTTTTATATTTACAAGAAGTAATTAATACACCACCTGTCATACACAGGGCAGATATAACTACCAATCTATAGAGATAGTGAGGTATAGTAACTCAATTTTACGTTCCGAGTAGCCAGGATACAGTGTAGCTCAGTACCCAGTAGAGGATGAGAATATAGTACTCATCATATTCTCATCTCTCACTATATATATATTTATATATATATTAATAATATATCCCGTTATTCCTCATAGATTTGTCGAAATAACCTGGGACCCTCGTACTTTTGTTTTAGCAGTAAGTGCTACTCCACATACTGAAGTACTATTATAATCGTAGTTGGCTTATATATATGTAGTATAATAATATTATAAAATATAATATATTGACAAAAAAAAAAAAAATCTATTGGTTCATTTCCATATAGATAATAAATCATCACAGTATAAATTAACCATGCTAATAGTAAAACAATAACATATAATAAACTATTATATATTAGGCATACCCATTAAAATACTTTAATATTTAATTGATTATTCATTATATAATTATAGATTTATTATTAATTTAATTTAATTTTATATATCCCTGTAAGAGGGCATCTTCTCTTGTAGAGATGAAGTGATAATATACTTTTAGATTAATTACCTCTATATTTAATATACCATTACCCTCATCCTGTTTTCGTGAATCGTAAGATGTCTGACTAAATAATTGGAACACAAGGGAGAGCAGCGACTTAAGTATGATAGATTCTGTTTTGCTTTGTTTGAGCTTGATTTTATTATTAAGCGTGATTATTAATTAATTCTACTATTGAACATATTTCTTCTAAGTAGTCCATATAATTGGTGTTCGATCTCGTTTGATCATTATAGTTTCAATATCCAACATCCTTTCTTTATACAGACTTTCTCCGAAATTCATACAACATAAACTATTGAACTCATATACAACTTTAGATTAATAATCATTCTACCATTACGACACACGCTTTTTCATAATATACCTCATTATAATCATGTGGAAGAGTAATAGATCATCTGCTCAACATGTGATAAAAATGTATCTACGTAGTCGACTATGAAAGTGCACCTTAAAATTCGTACAAATGAGGTAGTTGGATTGATTGAGCTACGCGCACTACCACTTATCTCTGCTCATACTGCTAATGCAACGTGTCTCATCAGCTTAAGAAGATTTGTCGAAAATTTGCTTCGCTCAATAAATCACGTCTATCTTCTCGCGAAATTGTAATGAATACGGCTAAAACAATAGGTTGAGCGCCCTCTTTAATGATGAGCCATGGTAATTAGATAGAGACAGGTAGAGTTCAGGTATAAGATACTTTTGTGAGGAAGAAGAAAGAGAGAGGTGAGTGGTCATCACAACATGATATTACAAGCCATGAGTTTACGAGTTTACCTTGCTCATCAGTCTAGATTGACTAAGAACAATGATAAAAGCGATCAGAGTGTAATAATGCGATTTCAATTGTGGTACATAGTGTGTAGTGAGCTTGGACACTGATAGAGAAAAACATGAGAAGAGGAATATTTTACTTAACGATGTATCGAATGTCTAGAAAATTCACAGAGTGTGAGCGCTGCTATCACAGAGCTTTAATTGTTTGATTCTCAAGGTGAAGGTTGTACTAGAATTTAATGGTTTAAATTTAAGCTTGAAAAACTTTGTTATGTTATTATTATTTGTTAATTACTATAATGTTCCATCTTATAGAGGATGATGATTTTTTCTGAACGAGTGCAGAAATTTACTATTGATTTTTCTCTTGCAATAATTGTGAAAACATTTCAAAATAGATAATGGAAAGATTATTAGAGTAGTGATGCTCTATGAGTTGATTTGATTGTGTCTCGACTCTCTCTATAAAAACTGTTCGTACGAATGGGGATCCAAAAAGTGACATTATGGTCCTCTAGTTCCAATCAAGGTTAGCCTGGAAGACCTATCAGAGATGAAATGTCTAAGATAAGTCGAAGATTGTATTTCGAATTATCTCGCTGAGCGAAATCTTGATTAGTCATCATGTGTGACTAACGTTGTTTCTATCTTTTCTTCTTATACTTACAACTTGTTATTCTCATCATTAGCTCTATAATCGATTCTGGTGTATGTAGGAATATAGGCATCAGAATTGAAAGTGATAATAATTGAATTTTGATGATAGCAATCTAGAAGGAGATGTTAGAAATATTGTTATGATGTTAAATCAGTAAGGTATGTGACGGATGGAATTGTCGGTATATAAATCATAATTTAGTATGTTTTATTAAGATAAGTTTAGAGGGGGTTGATTAGGTAGAAAGTGGAGATTAAGAAGGATAGGAGGAAGATAATTAAGAGTTGATTAATAAATTATAATGATGTGATGTAACAAAGTAAATTAGAAAAATAATTTATATAGAACACTTGCAAATTAAATCAGATTTAATGTAAGATGAAGACTAAATACAATCAGGCGTGACTAAAATGATAAGTAATATAATACTTTTAGTTATAAAGTGTCTAATGCAGACTAATATGCGTTGATGTATTCTAAAAATACGTAAGTAACGAATCTACAAAACACGAGGGATAAAACCTGATAAAAGGTGATGCATAATACGCACGGCACTAAAGTAATAATAATAACAAAAGTCTTGTGTTCATACTTGAAGAGCCCCCTAGGAAATCGAATGCGGGGATTCGTTTCCCCCACTTCAATAGTAAAGCCTCTCCGAGAATTATATAAGAAACGAAAAAATGCGAGCTTAATCAGAGTCTCGCCATCTAAATCGATAATGGAGTAGACAAATTCGCAGTGCACTTCATTTAATGGCTAATGATCAAGATTTTGTCATTGAGAATGATAATCGCTGGGACTACAAGGGATACGAAGCTCTTGGAAGGAAGCGTGAAAAGTTAAAATGAGAGTTATGATGTGGAAATCTGGCAGTTAGGAGATATATGATAAAGAGTGATTGTTTAGCTAGTAATAATGTATTAAGAATGGCTTATGCATTCAACGTTGAGAGAGAATAATATTGAGGAGTAGTACTTAAATAAAATTTCGCATAATAAATTATCGAGCAACATTTAGTACGCTTAGTAATGATTGAAGACCTCCATGACAAGTGAATGTATGTTGTGTGAGTTAATATGTGATAGGAGCAATGAGATAAAACATGACGTAATACTTTAGAGTGGTTATGATAGTATATGTTCTTGATATTAAAGGGTTAATATATTAAGATAAGTATATAATGTGTAGAGTGGAAAGTTGATGAATGGTAAATCTGCAGGCAATAGTTGAATACTGTTGAAATGATTCAAGAATAGTAGATATTGAATGAATATGTGATAAATTATTTTATAAACAAAGCGTTAATGGAGTATATAGTCCAGAGGGATATTGGTAGTAATTAAGTAGACTAATATAGTGCCCTTATATATCGGTGAAGGGTGATAAGGGGAATAGTAGGAAATATAGGGGAATTATATTCATTAAAGTTATATTTTGTAGTTAGGCAAGGATTATAGCTTAGTATATATCTTGTTTTGAAAAACCATATACGTCGAGAGACTGAGGCTTAATTAGTGAATAAAACAAGGATGCATTTTAGATTAATATATAAACAAAGTGATAAGGATATATATAATATATATTATTTTATATATCATTAAAATTAACTGTGATGTATACAATACGTGTTTTCTATGTGACTGAAAGGAAATCAAAGATAAGGATGCATACCTAAAGAGAGAAATTTCAAAATCAAAAGCTATATTTTTAAGTACTTATGGTATTTTGAAACAGCGCTTATTAGCTAAGAGGTTTAATAGGGAATCTCTAATGGCATAGTGTAACTATAATATTAATTGCGTGTTCGTGTAGGCTCTCGTATAATAATAATTAATATCATATTAATTGGGTACAATAGATTGAAGTCGTAGTATAGAAGATATATAGAGTTGAAAGTTATGATTTTAATATAATGGCCGATGAAGCCAGGAATAACTATTATTCTTTTGGTTATTATCAAACTTATGTAATATGAAGTAATTAAAGAATTAGAGTAGCTGGTGGTCAGAGGAATGTTTTAGAATGATTTTAGAATGAAAGTAATGAATATAGGGTGATACCTTACTTATTGTATGCGTAATATTTCTTGGTTTTTTGTGATATAAGCAAGCTGAATAGAGAGTCTTTAAGATTGTGATATAAAGTCCTGAGTAAATGTAAATAAGAGTAAGGTATATGGAGTTAATAGAGGATAGACCACGGTGAAGTTTATGATTAGATATATGCTACAACTTATGTAACAGTGTCTAAGTTTAAACATTATGGATAATAATATGTGAATGAAAAATGGGTACAACGGACGCTCTGTGCTCAGTTAAAACGTTATAAGCAGCACAAGAAGCTCCGGGGAATCGTGCAACTCTAATTTATAATAAAATCTAGTGACAATGCATTAAAATCCCTTGGGATTAATTAAGGGACCAAGACCTATATATAAATCAGTTTGTCCACATAGGTTTTGCGTGAGGGTTATGTAGCTTTCTGTGACTATTATAATAATTAGTGATAATCTATCTATGTCCATCTTTTCATAAGACCAAGACGCTAAAATATTTATATTAACATCATATACATAGACAACTTACTCTCAACAACCTAATGGCGTTTAGGTACATTGAGATGTTTATCATGTGGAAGGATAGATGATAGTCCTGTAGAAATTTATTTTTGTCGGGAGATATGTGGCTGTATCATTTTTGCTATCGAGAGAGGAAAATGCTTGAGTTAGTGTTATTGCCCTAGAAAGACATAAGCGAATATTACTAGAATTCTTATTTCTCAGAGTTTATCTGGTGTTGCTCAAATCACATTTGGGTATGGATCACGTAAACAGAAATACTCTCAGCAAATTGAGGTATGTATAATTCTGTCATTTTGAGGATTCTTGTTCGCGATTACACTAAAACCCTCTCTCTACGATTTAATTATTAATTTATTTTTATTGGTAAAATAATTACTATAATTAGTATTATTAAAAATTAAATATTAATATATAATAGTAATTTATTAACCTAATAGGGATGTGCAAGTGCAACATGTCCAAAGTTTATGACAGGAAAAACCCTTTTTTATCAATAATGATAGGTTATGAAATGATCACGAGCATCTATCAGTATATATAATAAAGTTATTTATACAGTAATCACAATAATATATAATTTATATATATTAACCGTTCAACTGAACTTAAACAAAAAATATCAGAAAGTCTTTCCGATCGACTTCAAAACTGCTATTCTGTTATCGTCTTTTTTATAAAAACTTAGTATAAATAAGAGTACGTATTGGGTAATTAAGTAAGTAATTCAAAAATAATATTAATTTATATATACATAATTATATTATATATTATTATTAGATTATATATTTATATAATATTATTATATATATTAATATATATATTAATATTATATATTTATATAGTATAGTATAAATATATAATATATATAATATATATATATATAACTTATATATACTATAATATATATTAAATATATATATATATTGAGAGATATGAGAGATATATATAATGAATAATAATGTAATAATAATAATATAATATTATGATAATAGAATGAGAAGTTAATAGAGGAGAAATAAGTAAATGAATAATAAAATAATGAAATAATGAAATAATTAATTCTAAAAACACCCACAAAGAATTATTTAGCAGAAGCGTATTATGAACGTTACTGTCATTTTCTATTCATGTTAAGCTGAATGAAGTGAGCAGTGAACGCACGAAAACTCCTGCTAAAATATTGTTACTTAGGGTTAACGAGAAACTGACTATACGTTTCTGGTTGAAACTATACATATCCTGAACAGGTGGAATGAACAAATAAACCTTTACATTTGGATTCACTTTAAATTTAATATAATGAGAGCATATAGATCTTCATTTTCTTGTTTGAGACAAGAAATCTTATCCCATATATACGTTAAGATTAATAATTAAAATTATATTAAATCTTTTAAAAAACTTTACATTCTTATTTTATATAATAAACTAAGATTTATAATCAACTATCAATTTTTCGTACAATAAATACAAACACGGGTCATTTGAGTGCTAACATTATGTTCTTCTAGAAGTTAACTACGTAATGTATGCAATAGTGCAATAATTTAATTATTATCAAACTCATACTTAAAAAAATAAATAATTAAATAGTACTCAATTAATATTAATTTATAATGCTACTAGGCCTAGTTCTAATAAAACTTCGTTAATTTAGTTAATTATTATAAAATTCAGAGCTAGAGAGCTAATTCTAGAAACGTAATATTTATATATAAATATTTTAGTGTATTAATCTCAATATTTCCATTCTTTCTTACTTATTTGCTCTCCATAAAAATTTATTTTATGTGTTTTATTCTGTTTTCATTTTCTTGTTTGACTCAAGATATTTATACTTTATATAAGTACTTTGTTAATTTTCCAAGGCTTATCTTTACATCCTGAACATTTGAGGTTGCTCTTATGGTTCTTAAACCTTAACTTCTCTGAAACTTGTATGAATATCTATTATATATTTCTACTTACTCAAAGCCACCCTTATTTTTATTAATTCTGATATACGCATTTCTGATGAGATATCAATGTTAACTGACAAACTTTCTTAATACATGAATTCAGCACTAAATCAATTTCTAAAACATTTCCCACTTAATTTCTTTTTTTGGGCACCCCTTAATCAAGGAAGGAGGTTTATAGATTACACGAATATGACGCCATGCTTGCTTTTACTTTCAAATTATTTAGCTCAACTTCTCAATCATCCTTCATTTACATAATCAACTTAATAATCAGTTTCAAGAACATTCATCAGTTTACACATGATTCTGTTTTTCCTCTCTCTCGCCTTTTCAATCATTCCATCAATCACGAACAGAAATATTATTTTATTAACACTAAAGTCTAGCCTTGCTCAACATTTACGTTCATCATGAAGGACATATATTAGACCTCCATTAGCATGCCCTCCGGTTATAGTTTTTGTAAGATTCTTTACTCAATCTAATAATTTTCGGGTATTCCATATTTTCTCAACACTTTCGACAATGGCTCTATATTTTAACAGGCATCAAAGGCATTTTCAAAATGCTAAGCAAATAGTGGAATACTAACTATACTGTATTCTAATCACATGTAAGGCATTAATCCGATATTTAACATGCCTCTTCTTTAAGACCTCGTATATAATTATATTAGTTAAGTTTTTTTTTATATTCTCTCTTTAAGATTTTGTGCATTGAAATCTTGCTTGACAATGGCAACAGTTTCATCCCTCTCATATTTTCAAACAAACTTATCCTAGAGTATCTTAATTAAGCACTTTCATCTTTAAACTTTATGATTATTTTTCAGGAGACTTTTCACTTGCAAGCATAATAGTTACTAACTTAAGGATTTTAATTGGCATAATCTCCTCTTCCAAATTTTATTTTACCTTTACCCAGTAGGGAGTTGACAAAATTTTAACAAACGGTTCTCTGTTTAAACTAACTTGTAATGGTGTATTTTTAAATTCAGCCAATAGATAATGTTTGTAACATCTTTAAGTAACTAAAATTTCATTATGGTATAAAAATGTTATTAGAATTTAAAAAGTCCATATTTTACTTCTGTTTTCATTTGGACTTGATCCACTATAGGTCTACATGTCAAATAAATATCTAGATTCTGGATGTTGAGATATAAAAATTTATATCCAATAGAGAGATATTTTAAGTAGTTGAATATTTATTATTTACCTATCAATCAAATTTGTCTTAAAACTTAAAAATCAAGCTTAAATCAAACATAAATAAACCGTGTGTTTTTCTCATCTAGATATGTGGACCTAAAATCTACTATCCGAAAATTATATATGATTCATCAGACAATATT
>JABUQX010128996.1:12500-15000 GCA_015478945.1 Trachelipus rathkii | reverse complement strand
ATATATATATATATATATATATATATATATATATATATATATATATATATATATATATATATATATATATATATATATATATATATATTAAAAGGAACGTAATAAAATACTCTGAAGATTACACCTCGACGGAAGCTAAAAAATTTAAATTTAAATTTTCTCGGAAACTATTTATTTTACTAGGAAAAAGGGTTCAAATTGTTTTGAAAGACAAAATAAATGCCTTTAAAATGAATCTACTTAGAAGACAGTATATTAAACGATTACGGATTAATGGGTGGGGGGGGGAACGGTGTTTTTTTTTAGAGAAAATATGTGATTATTTTTAACTTTAGGGCCCCTTGAGGCAAGGGTTAACGATGTCAAATTGATCTGAAACTTTGCCAATCATGTTTTTTTTCATCACAGAGCATATTTTTGACCCATAGCCCGTTAAGATATCTAAAAAAATTAAAACTCATCTATTCTCTAAAACCACCCTAGTATATACAGTATATATATATATATATATATATATATATATATATATATATATATATATATATATATATATATAAATATAAATTTATATATATATATATATATATATATGTTATATAAATATATATTTATATATATATATATATATATATATATATGAGCAAGGCAGCCTATTTATATCCACAGAGTTGTGGGGATATATATATATATAGTATATATATATTCAAATATATATATAAATATATATATATATATATATATATATATATATATATATATATATATATATATATATATATATATATATATATATATATATATATATATTATAAAACTTTTCCTATTCACAAAAGTTACTAAAGAATAAAAGTTAGTCTTTATGATATTATTTATTTTATGTACTTTTATTTAACTTTTTTTTCTATAAAGAAATTTCTACCTTCCACATTTGACAATTTCCCCTCACTTTGTCAACTTGATACATGTAATCTACTTCAAAGACCAACAACCAACAACCAACAACAATAACAACAACTAATTTATCCTCACTTTGTCAACTTGATACATGTAATCTACAGGAAAGACCAACAGCAGCACCAACATCAACAAGAACAACAACAACATTACAAATTGACAATGCTATCCCAGATGATAAATTGGCGGTTAGTTATGAAAAAAGGAAAAACCCCAAACAACCTTTTTATCATTTTATTATCTTTTCATTGCCTGTCATTTTAAGACCTATTGTTGGCGCGAACTATGGCGTGACGCCTTCCTTTAATCCTTTGTGTATCTCTTTCATTATTTATTAGTTCTTACAACTCATTTTTTTATTTCTGTTCTCCATATTTTTCTTTCAAGTTAATCAATATAGGGTCAGAGAAATTTGAATCAAGGATGTTGGTATGTATTGATTACAAACACAACTTAGCTATACGTGTACTACCGATATATATATATATATATATATATATATATATATATATATATATATATATATATATATATATATATACATATATATATATATATAGGTGTGTGTGGAATGTACTGATCTCAAAATGTCTTGCCCGATCGATTCAAAGAACGATCATCCATGTTTATTTTGCCAACATTTTATTTTGACTAAATGCAAAAGATAAATTACTGAATAAAAGGATTACTTTATTTATTGCATTATGTATTCTAAAATGTATTTGTATCATCTTTTATTAATAAAAGGGTATGGCCGCATTCTGTCACAAGTTCAAGTGCAACTTATAATTATTCAAGTGAGTTTATGTTGAGATGTCTGTTTAAGTAAATATATATATATATATATATATATATATATATAGTATATATATATATATATATATATATATATATATATATATATATATATATATATATATATATATATATATATATATATATAAGTATACCGGATATCATACCAATATATTACTTAAAGTTTAAAGTCCTTAAACTTTAGATTCAAACTAGCTTAACTTAATATACGTTAGAACAATCTTTGTTAAGTATTGTCCATTTAGAACTCCATGATTGTTTAAATACTCCAATGGTCCAAATATAATTCACATTAAGGTCATTTTAAAAGACTGAGATATCATGATGCACAGCGTTTGAAAGGATGAGATTCAAAAGAGGTTAGAAAAAGCGAAGGAAGAGATTTCCAGACCTATAGAGTGTGGAGAGAACATGTATGAATGTGATCAATGCGGCTAAGTCTGGATTTGAGAGTTAGAGTGTGAAAAATAAAACTGCGTGAAAAGATTTGGCACTCGTGATCTCCTCAAAGGATAAGAAATTGCAACTGAAAAGTGTCCATTGTAATACGTAAAATATTAGAAGAATTATACAAGAAATTGGAGTGTGTTTTGGAGTATTGATAAAGAGAAAGGTTCTAAAATTTATGGTCTCAACAATAGATAGAATATGCCGCAATCATGGCCTAATTGATCTAGCGACATGGTTGCATGATACAGGGCCCCAAGATCGATCTATCGTCTGGAATGTA
>JABUQX010128995.1:12500-23993 GCA_015478945.1 Trachelipus rathkii | reverse complement strand
CAATAAAAATATTACAAATAGGATAAAGGTTATTTCAATAAATTAAAGCCAAGAATTCTCGCCGAAACAAAAAATTGTATTTGCACCAAAAATGGGTAAGGTGTTTTATCTTATATTTATAATATCTCTTGTTGCATGGAAAATTAATACATTTCATTTATATCAATAATTTTGTATGCTCAGTCTTTACAGCCAAAAATTTTCAACGTCCAACAGACGTAAACCGTTGAGTTGCCATCCAACGCTATCTAAAATAAATATGTTATCTTAACTATTTAGCTATTACAAAAAAAAAAAATTTAATGCTATAAAACTTTATGGAAAGATCTTCATAACTTAGTTGACAAATTCAAATTAAAATTCATAAAATTGTTACTAAAATAAAAGATGATATATATCAAAAAAATTTCTTTAAAGATGGACTCTGTACCTGCTAGCGAAGGATCCGCGCGGAAACTTATGAATTAAGGCTGTCCGTTGCACCCAAGCTGACGAGTTGGAAATGGCGGAATGAGTTTAGAAAAAGGTTAAACCGAAATAATACGTTTACACAAATAGAATAAATTTTCAAAAAAAAAAAAAAAAAAAAAAAAAAAAAAAGAGAGAGAGAGAGAGAGAGGAGATAACTGCAAACTACAAGAGCCATTAGCGAAAGCTCTGATTCATGATAAGGAGCAGCCGAATTACCACGTTTCCAAGAATTTCAAAATTCTTTTTCGTACAGAACAACATAGAAAAATTAAATATCATTGATTTCCTCTAATTTATCATCAAAATTAACTTATTTATTCTATTGTTGAATATTATCTTATAAAATTCAAATTTCTGATCTCTACCTTTCAATGGAAACTCATGGATTCTATTTTACTGGGCCTTTTCAAAATTAAAGTTCAGGGGAAGAGACTTTGGTACGAACCACGACGAATAGAAACGGAATTGGAATGGCCCTACTAATGTTTCTAAAAATATATTGACTTTATATAGAGGAAAACAAAATTATTTAATTTCATTTTCATAATTTCATTAAATAAAAAAGAATTCTATATTTTATGAGAAATATATATTTTTTCAAGATGATTTAAATTTTTAAAGGAAACAATAGTATTTGTCAAAACAGAGCTCTTAACGAGACTTGCTACCAATTATAACTCGATTAATGTAACCTCCAGCTACGACGGCGCATTAGACGTAGAACAAATGGCCATCTGAGCTGTTTTATAGCGAAAAGAGCTCGCTCTTAAAATTAATTAAATGTATAATTTCAGGATTATGTCGCTGATATATTAAGACTCGATTTTCTTCCTGTTTTCCAAATTTAGCTTAAGGAGATCCAATTTAAGCTCTCATATTAAAATGAACATAAAATATTTAGAGTGTAAGCATCTACGGAAAAAAAAAAAAAAAAAAAAAGTTAATGCCCACAAGAGAGCAACACTCTCTCTATTTAAAAAGTCGTTCTTTAAAAACAAACCCAAAACCACACTTTCTCATACGGACCCGTGATTGGTCCTCCCATCAGCAAACTGACCAGTCAGAGGAAAGCTTCCAAACGACCTTCGAATGGAGTAGCCAAAATCTCTCCTTGCCTGTCACCCAGAAAACGCCATCATTCGGCCAACAACAAAACAACAATTTCTCCGTACTCCAACTACAAACATGGTTAATATGAAAAGGACCTTCGAATGAAATAATCAAATTAAATTGATCATTCAACATAGGAGAAAGCAGAAGTGGAATATCATTTTGAACTTACCATTCAAAGGAAGATTCGCAGGTGTGAAATGATTGATCTTAACTTGCATTGTTAAGGCGTGGAAATGAATAAATTTTCGTCTCCTTTGTTAAATATTACATATGGTTAATAAGATAAAATGTGTTCCAAATATAACTCTCTGTCTACCGGACCTACAGGTTCCCATGCGGTAAGTCCTATATTTCAAATAGACCAATGGATTAGTCGGGATTAGCGTACTTGTTATGATTAATACGATCGCCCACTCACAGTGTTATGATACATGTATTTTGCTAAATGTTACTGGTGCGTTATGGTAAGATTAAACGTTATTAGTTAGAACGATATGCTATTTGATTAGAAAAAAGTGGAATATAAGTTAGGCACTTAGCGCTTTGGCATGCAATAGAAGTTAGGCGACTTTTACCTGAACCGGAACGAGTGTAATTAAATTAAGAAAGTGAGGGTAACTTTGTTAATGAGTCTAACAGATTAGTTGATAAAATTCGATATGGTAAGATTTGTCAGTATAGGTTTGTCGTTGTGCATTGTATGTTATATACATTCACTTCATGTTATGCTATATTCTAGCTTTAGATTGTCTATTGTGCCGCGGAAACACCTTGGATTACGGTTAAAGTTACCAGCCTATATTGCTGAATTGATTGGTAACAGTAATTGAATAAGTTCGGACCCAAAGGCTGCTTATGAATACATACTGCTAGAGCCATTCTGTCAATAGTTTTTTACTGATTGTCAGCTGTAAGATTAACGTTAAAGAGTGTTTTTGCAGATATTGCTTCTGAATTAATCCTAGAAAATTAAAGTAGGGTTACTCGCTATTGCATGCAATGTTTAGTTTCACTAATTACATCTCCTGGTGTCGTTTTACGTGTCTGGCTTCCGTGGAACTTTTTCCGTTAATTATTTATGGTTAACAGGTTTATTCGGTTAATTCATTTAATCTAGTGTGTAAGTAAGGCTTACTAGGTTTATGTCTGGGTTGTACTGATTATTTCTTCTATAGATCATGTAAATTGAACTTATAGTATACAGTTTTATTGATTGTGTGAAAAAACTATTCTACGTTATCACAAAACTAGCAGTATATCAGTAATGCGCATCAGTGCATATAATTAACCAATGCCACGTGATAGAATTTTGAGGTGGTCTCAATATTTACCATTGTTTAATTATTTGATCAATTAACGTTGTGAGTAAATGATTCAGAAAGATATGGTTAACTTTGGTCTCATATTCAGTGTGAACTCACGGTTACGTACTCGTCCCTCGTATGCTATGTTTAGTTACCATTACTTGTTTGAGTTAAGTGTGGCGAACTTTGTCCGTAATAACGTTAACAGTTTATTATGTTTTCCATGCATTTCCGTTTCTCTTGCGTTGTGTTATTTTATTTCATTTTTCCAGATTGATGCTAAGTAAGCTTTAATTAATGTGGAGAAAACTTAATTAAACGTTTGTAGGCATTGACTATGCTGATCATCCGTTTGTAAAAAATACCAATAACACTAATTTAAATACCAGACGGGTCATTAATGAAGTGATTTTTAGAACAATGCCATTTACTGTCATGTTTAAAAGGAGTAAGCATTAAACATTGTAATTGCTTATGCTTAGAGATATAGCTTGACAGCTGAATAGGTACGTCTTTTATGCTATGTCTTAGTTACTTTACTGTTGTTAAGTGTTAGAACTTGTTAACGGTTAACAGTTTACTTCATTGTTTAAGGCATGGTCAGGTTTGGTCGTTGTGTGAGATTATATTCATAGTTCAGATGATGCGATGTTAATTTGTATAATTGCTTTTATTGTTTTTCCACCGTTAGGCTATATATATCAGCTTCCTCCAATCAGTGTGTATCCTCTAAAAGTATCATATCTTGTTGTCTTTTAATTGCTTATGGATAATATTTCTATTCAAAATTAACCTACTATAATTTTATTACTAAAAATTAATATCAAAGTATCGCTTCTTTCAAAACACTCTATTTCTCAATATATTTTGAATAGATCACAAGTCTCTGGTCCATATTGGGACAAGATTTTCTGCAGACGCGTGCAGTTCCATACGTTTGTCTTTTTGAAGGAATATGTACACAACGCTTTTTATTTTGGATTAAATTATAAAAGAAGGTTAAAAGTTAGGTTTCATTGGGTGTGTCATCTTGATTTCCTGGATTTACTGGTTTTCTAGAGGCAGTGCGTAAAAAACAATTTCACCAATCTCTCTTTCACCATGAAAAAGTCTTTCACTTATATATAACACACATCAAATACAATCAAAAGAAATAAATCCCAAATTTGTACGTAATCATATAGTCTCTCAAGGCATATTTACCGTCAATTTATAAAGAGCATTAGGGACGATCGAGGCAACAAGGTGGGCATAGCAGTAAAGCGGCTCAGATCTGGATTTATGGATTTTACTGAGTTTTTACTGTTATAATGGTCGAGCTCCTCCAGGGTATGTTATACGTAAGACCGCATGATCAAAATTGTGTTTATGCATACAAAAATAATTTGTTTGGACGTCGTTTCACCACTCAATAGATTAATAAGTCTATTCGGTAATCAATAGCGACAGTAGACAACTCGCAAATACGATCCCAGAGAAGGTCGTTATACCTTGGAGCTATGCATGTAGTATTTGAGTTTACTGATTGTAGTAGCAGAGTTTATACTGTTCTTTAATATGAGGGGTCCTAATGTTAGAAACGTAATGATTGATAAGTTAGATCCTAAGCCAGAGCATTTCAATGTAAAGCATACGCCTATCTATAAGAAAATATATCTAGTGAGTTTTCTCAGACCAAAATTATATTTACTTCTATTAATTTATTTTATTCATTTCTTTATATATATTTTTTCTCCCCTATGTTATTTTCTTGATGGTTCTGAAACTCCTATATTCTTGTCCGGAAATCTTACAGACCCAATAAACATATAAAGAAGGACACCAGATTTGGTAGTCATTTACACTCAACCGGGTATGAGTTTAACCACTCGGCATCGCACCGGAGACCTGCCACCGGTGCAAGCTGCCTCTCGATACCTCGCTACTTCCTCATTGTTCTTATACTACAATTCTTCTTGCTTCCAACCCTCATTTTCTCCTACTCATGTGTTTTTGTCAACTCAGTTTTATATTCGAACCTTCTTTATTATCTTCCCTCTTCTCTACTCGTTCTCGTCTCACTTTACCAGTATGTCTAGTCCCATGCGTAGTTTTGGGCTCTATAAATTTTTCATAGTTCTAAGGAAACCCTCTAGTTCAAAAGGGAAAGTATCGTCGCGATAGACACCACCCCTAGCTAACTCTGGTCTTTCATAACCATCATTTATTCCGGTCGCATTTTGCTATACTCTTGCGAAATCCTATAATAAAAGCACCTCCGAAACCAACTAATTCTATTGTCATACTAATCGAAATGAATGTTTATTTAACGTCTCTCACATATCGTGTAGTTCACCGTCATGACGATATGTCGGTCTCCCTGTGTGTCTCATTCCATATTTTCGTAACGTACATTTTGATGATGACATAGGATTACTCATTATACCTTAATTCGAGCGCGATATAAACACTTGATCAAGATACCAATACGTAGTCAATGTACCGAATAATCACATTCGAGCTCCTCAAAATACTAACAGCACTCCGAGGACTCATTTTGTTAATGATATATAACCATACATATGTATAAGATTATAAAGAATATATAATAATTATATTAATTAATAATATATTATGGTAGTTCAATTTATTAAGTTAGTATAGTTCACGAACTCGCCCATAATCGAAGGTCATACATACCCAGTCATTCACTTTCTTAATTATTAATCCCTCCCTCGTAGTTTTGTCTGTTAAGTAAATGTGATTATTGATTCCTTTCGTCAAACCATAAGGGTATTCCAAATGGCCAACTAGATAACTAGGCTCATAAATAGGCACTTCTGTACTACGAGCTCAAGGCAAAATTTGTGAATTCTAACCGAACGTGGACGTAGTTTCGGCTACTGCGCCTTAATACTCCTTCTATGATAGAAACATGAGAGAAATGTAATTTGTGTCTTAAAAATTTATGTAAATTTTTATTAATAGTAATTATGTATGTTTTTATGTTTGTCTGATGTTTAGTTATATTTTTTACTAATTTGAAATTAGTAATTACCTTATTGGCAGTTAAAACTCTAATTTAAAATTGGTTAACAAAATCTCATACTAGCATCAATTTTGTGTTGTAAATTCAGTAACCAGACCAGATTCTAAATCTCGCCTCTCGAAAGGGAAATAGTCGATCGGAAACGAGAACTGGACGTAGGCATTATTCACTGCTGGAGCATACACTAATACATAACTCTTATAAAAAAATATACTTAATCTGTTTACTATTAAATATATAGGCTATATAACGTATCCCTTTCATTTTATAGTAACTTTAATTTTATATTATGATTAATATAATTTTAATAAACTTAATATAAATATTTTAATATACGAAAAATTTTACTATTATATTATATATATAAAATATATATAATATACTAATCTTTCAATTGCATTTCATATTTACTTATAGTATATAGTAAATATATATAATATAAATTTATTATACAGTAACGAATGTATAGATAAGACTATAAAAGTATAACTACAACTAAGCTATTATATATTATATATATAAGATATATATGTATGTTATTATATAATACTTTATTTAGATATAAACTATATATAAACTATACATAATCTGACCATATACCTTATAGGTCGAGGGTTATAATAGGTAGTAGTGGGAGGTTATATAAGTTATACTATTCACTAAGTATAAATATATATCGTATATATATATAATAATATATATAATATAACTATATATATATATATAGGTATTAATATACAATAATGGGGTAGAGAGGATTGGTATTAGTTGAATAAAGTATATAATTGACTAATACCGAAGAATATATATATAATATTCTACCTATTGATATTATATATCTATAAGATAAGTATTATATATTTATATTTATAATTTTTTATAATAGTGAATATCTATAATTGTCTGTGAATTGTGGCAAGGAGTTGATAGGGTCTATCGTAAAGATAAGTTGTGAGGTTACGAGAGAATACTAAAATAGAAATAAAATGTGGAATTCAACAAAAAGTACTCTTTAACACTACGTGGAATAAGTGTTAAGAAAAGAAATGAAACAAGGATGTAAGATTCAAGAAGAGCTAGTAGGCAGAAATATTATAAAGAAAAAAACAAAATTATATTATAAATTAATGATGATGATTAATGATGATATATAATAATATAGTTTTCTTTATAAATTAATCAAAATATAAAAATAATTCAAAGTAAATAAAAGATTTTATTTTAATTTTTTATTCTTTAAATAAATATATAGTTATAATTATATAAATTAGATTTTAATATCGAAAATCAGAAAAAATATTTATTTCTAATATTCATATATCCTGGGTTATATATTTTTTATACTAATAATATTAAAAAACTCAAAATATTTTTACCAAGATATATATAGAAAAAAATATATATATATTTATAGTAGGGCTGCCATCTGAGAGCTGACACCTAAAAACTCCTTAATACTATCACCTATGATTATATAATTTATAATAATATACTAAATAAATATAATACTTATAAGTAATATATATATATATAAATAAAATATATATAAAGCGATATTATTATATTAATAGGCATAGATGGTATATTATATATCTAATAAATATTAAACATACCGTATGTGATGTAAGATTTTACTATTATATTCAGCATATATTATTATATGATATTAGATATATAATATATATATATAATATGGAAAATATGTATAATGTGAAATTTATATATATTAATAATATATATTTAATGGTCTGTGTGTGATAAGAAAATCGTACTATCTAGTATCTTATATATATATAATATTATATAAATCTATTATATTATAATTATATATATATTATATAGATCATGATTTTTAAATATAATATATAGATAATATATATAATGATATAGGAGTCAAGGCATATGTTAATAGGCATATTTATTAGTCTAATTATAATATTATTTATATATATAATTATATTTTTTTATTTATAATATATCGATGACGTGCGTAGTATCAAAATGAGAACTTCACCCGCTATGTTATCCATTTATAGGTGATAAGCCATAAGAACCTTATATGAGCAACAAATAACCAATCTTCAAATAAGGAGGCAATATTAGATAGATGTGAGATAAATTCAACAGATCTTATATGTAATATTAAACATATATATTAGAACATAAATAAATTAATTGTATGTGAAGTCTAAGTTTCAAATACATGTCAATAAAATATTCAGTAGAATATTGAGTGTCGAAGTTTGTGATAAAAATAGACAAGTAAGAAATTTAAATAATAATAAAAATAATCAATCGTAAAACCATGCCCCAAAACTGCGATATAATAATAATAATAAGATGATTTAATAAATAATAATAGCAATATATATATTTAATAATATAATAATAATATTATAATAATAATAATTAATAATAATAATAATATAATAATAATAATTAATAATTAATATATTATTTATTAATTTAAATATATTATTAATATATTATAATGTGATTATAATAATAAAATATGTATTATCTCTATATTATTATTATTATTATTATATTAAGTTCAAGCAACTATTTATAATTATTATATTATTATCTATTAAATTATTATTAGATTTATTATTATTATTATTACACAACGTTTATTATATAGGACTACGCAATACCATACCATTGATGAAGCGCGTATTTTATATGTCCAATATATTCATTACAAATAAAATAAAAAAACGATATCTTCGGAAATGAACCTGCATAAATTATCAAATTGATCGACATTGTGTCCTCTCAACGCATTAGCAGATGAAGTTGTAAAGGTTAATGTTAATTTTTATCAAATCATTATTTTGTCAGCAAACTTATAGGTCCAATCGGTTAATATGGAAATTATTAATAGCATATTTTAATTTATTATTTGCTCTTACTAGCAAAACGGGCATGACATCAGTGAGATTTATGAGTTCTCACTAGAGTCTGTTCCAATTTTGCCATCCAACACATTCTTACTCATGGAAGTGGTTGGCGATTTTGGATAAATAGATGATAATAATAGTAAATGCTAAAAGGATTATTCCGATAAAGATAATAACAACATGTTCATAACCTGTTATAGCCAAATATTACCGTTTTTTGATGGCGTTAGCTTCATTAAGAAATTAAGGATATTTATCAATGTCCGCAGTTATAGTAAATTTAATTATACTATTATATAATATTTATATATATGAATCGGCCGGATATAGTGTAACTATTTTGTCCTCACTTATATAGTATATATATAAATATAATAATTTATTGTTTTATAAAATAATATATTGTCTTATTTAAGATTCTAATCCATCAAATACTAAATACTGCCCATTCTCTTGAACTATACCTAAAATTATATTTATAATATAATAATAATATGATTTATTATTTCTTACCTACGCCAAATCTCTCCTTGGAAGCTCATTACGACCATTGAGTTCTGATACTCGGATCATGGAACAACTTTTCTTCTGTCTTGTGCCCCGAAAACTCGTTGAGTCCTTAAGACGAAGCAAACTCTAGGTAAGAAAACATTTCTCAGCGTCAACATCTAGATTGTGATTGCGATCCTTAGAGGCTCTACAAATACTTTCACTTGGTAGAGTTTCACCCTTCAATTGGAGACTAGCATCATAGTCGCTTTGCCTTACCATTGTGGCCTCATAAACTACCTTCTCGCAAAGTCATCTCAGTACATTACAGATTTCTCGTTCTAGCGCATAAGGATTCCAAGTCTAGGTCCAGGTATCTTGCCATGAGCAATATAAACTGATGAATTAACAGGAACAGTTAGCTACGCCCTTGTTTTTCTGACCCTGTTAGAACAATTATAGTATAGTTATGTAGTAAGAGTTCCAAGGAAGCAATATCGATGCATATTAATTCAAATATTAACCCGATATCCGTATAAAATGCATTATAATAAGATATCAAAGTAGACGAGGATTAGCACAGGTCATGGTTGGGTATTCGGTCATTTATGGGCAAAGAAATAGCGTGACAGTATCCTGCAGTTGGGCATGTCCGTTCAATACAACTATATTTATAAAAGAAATTTTTGGTTGGGGTGATTTAAACCCCAACTAAGCTTCCATGCAAATTAATACTAATGTTTATGTTTTTTTTTGTTTTATTTTTTCATTATTCTAACCCAGATATCCGTACCCATACCTATGGGTACATTATTATTGGGCATTCGACCCAATGACCTAATCAAGTGAACTGAAGTGGCAACTTTGACCCCCAGGTAATAAAAATTTAAAATAAAATCTATTTTTATATGTTTTATAAAGTATAGTCTAAGATTAAGCTCATGATTCCTCTTTTTATATCCTTAAAAAACACCTTTTATTACCACACAATACTCCCCGAAGCGCACACACACACACACACACACACACACACACACATACACCTACACACATACACACTCACACTTATTCACACACTAGAATATTCATATATTAAAACACTCACACTCTTAAACACTTTTTTTCTGTACTTATAAAGACAAAACACAGAAATGCGTATAGAATATATATATATATATATATATATATATATATATATATATATATATATATATATATATATATATATATATATATATATATATATATATATATATATATATATATATATATATATATATATATATATATATATATATATATATATATATATATATATATATATATATATATATATATATATATATATATATATATATATATATGAAATAGGTCTGTTCCTAGGGAACCCGATCTTAAGTATGAAGAGGACGATCAAACATGGCACGAAAGACATAAGGTATAGACAATTTTTATTGCGACGTTTCGAGTCTTTTTTGACTCATCTTCAAGTATCTACAATTGAAAACAATATACACAATTAAAAATTAAGGATACGAAAATTAAAATTAAAACAAAAAATAACAAATAAAAATAAAAAAAAAGATAAAATTAAAAATAAATGATAAATTTAAATTATATTTTTAAATTGAAGACTTAGCAGAATCAAAAGTTGAAATCATAGCATGTACGGTCACAAAATTTAAATGGAAAACAAATAGACAACACTAAATAGAACGAGACATACCAAGTATATAAGAGGTTAAAATTATACTAACAAGAGAGCGGAGTTTAGAGAATAGAAGAAAGCGAAATAAAAGTTAGTTGGTCAGCAAATTGAGTCAGAATACTCTATATCATACCCCACTGTTGTAAATGGGAGAGATAAGAGAGCAGGGGGAGGACTGGGAGAAGCCAAAGGAAAGGAGGAAAAGGAGAGAGAGAGAGACAGACAGAGAGAGAGAGAGAGAGTCATGAAATGAGTAGGGTAGTAGGAGAGTAGGGGAGTATGGGAGTAGAGGAGTGAGCAGCATTTAAAGAAGGGTTTAGTTGTTTGATAAAAAGGGACTTGAGTATTTTCCCGGTCAGTGTCATCAGGACTTAAGCAGAAGATCTGGAAGTCCAAGAAGCGGAGGGGGTGGTTGGAATTATAATCTACCTAAATGCCTATTTCTACAGTAGTAATCGTTTGTGAAAGCGATATCAT
>JABUQX010128995.1:7500-10000 GCA_015478945.1 Trachelipus rathkii | reverse complement strand
AAATAAGTAGTTAAATAAATTAATTGTGATTTATTGCCTCAATAAATTAGTTAATTAAATAATATTGAAAAATTATATGTGAGAAAATCGCAATTTTTTTTGGCGCGAACTTTGGTTTCAATGCAATAATTTGGCTGGAATTTATCACTCACTGTAAATTAATGTAAGCCAAGCATCTAAAATTTTTGTACCGCACCGCACTGCACCTCACCGCACCGCACCGCACCGCACCGCACCGCACCACACCGCACCACACCGCACCGCACCGCACCGCACCGCACCGCACTCCTGACATTGTCTGTTGCTCCGAGTTGCACCGCACTGCACAACTACTTCTTCCAACCGTACTATAATGTCCGTTGCTAATTTTAAGGAAAATGTAAAAATGACACAAAATAGAAATTAAATTTTAAAAAATGTAAAAAATATTTTAAAAAATGGATTGCCATTTTTTTTTATAAATTAAAGTACAAATTTACCAAATGCACTTACAACATCTTAATACAAGATACTTAAAACATTTTACAGCTTTTTTTACAGTTTATTTTCAGTCTCTATCTCCTACACAGATAATATTACAGTTTTTCCTTTTTTTTACAGACGCTTCTTTTGAAATTTGATATTTTACAGAGTCAAAGGTCAATCTCAATTATATATATATATATATATATATATATATATATATATATATATATATATATATATATATATATATATATATATATATATATATATATATATATAAATATATCTATATATATATAAATAAATATAATCATCATAATAATTTTAAAAAAAAAAAAAATATATATAATAATATATAATAATAAAAATAATAATATATAATAATATAATAGATTTAATAATATAGAAATTAAATATTAAATTTTTTTTATATTTCTACATTTATATATAAAATAATAGTAACATAAAATAATAAGAAGAAGAATAATTTATATATATATATATATATATAATAATATATATATAATATATATATATATATATAATATATTTATATATATATAATAATAATAATAATAATATATATAATATATATATATAATAATAATAATAATAATAATAATAATATAATATATATAATAATAATAATAATAATATATATATATATTAGAGATAGACCGAATATCTATTTACCAATATTCACGAAGGCAAATGCTATTCGAATAATTTTTTTTATAATATTCCCCAATGTGAATATATTTTATTTAATATCCGCGAATACGAATACGAATACGAATACGAATACGAATACGAATATTACATACTGACATTAATGTGCCACTTAATATACTAAGGAAAAGTGGAATAATTTGCTTTGTTATACGAGTTCAGTCATTAAAAATTGAATAAATAAAATACCTTCAATTTACCATTTTCTCAGAATGTAAAATGAGAACCAACTCTTACCGGCATGCTATTAACCTCTTTTTTTCTAACTTTCGCCCCATTGAAAGAAGAAAACCACTTCATTAATTATATAGAGCTAAAGTTGATAACATAATCAATAGATTAAATATATTGCTGAAAGTTTATACTTTAAAAATAATTATTTTTGAGCACTCTCTAAGTATTCGAATGACTAAGTTTTTCATCATATATCATAACACCACCACTAAAGAAACTGGACACTTCATGGTTGACAAGTAACACTTCATGGTTGACAATTAACACTTCATGATTGACAAGTAACACTTCGTGGTTGACAAGTAACACTTCATGGTTGACAAGTAGCACTTCATGGTTGACAAGTAACACTCCATGGTTGACAATTAACACATCACGGTTGGCAAGTAACACTTTCTGGTTGACAAGTAAGGTAAGCCCTTGAAAACTATGAAGGATCAGGACACATCTCCGTCTAGCATCCTCCACCATACAAGGGGATCTCATCAGAGAAATGCCCCTTGAAAACTATGAAGGATCAGGACACATCTCCATCTCCGTCTAGCATCCTCCATCATACAAGGGGATCTCGTCAGAGAAATGCATTTCTCTTAACGTGCCGGTTGGCGCTATTTGATGCCCGCTCAGGCAGTTGATAATCTTCAACAACTTTGCTTGAACGTAGAATTACATTCATGACGTTGTTGACAGCGTTGTTTGTGAATGGTTTTGAAACAACGATTTCCTTTTTATTTTTCTTGTACCATTTGTTTGTTTTGTTTAGAATACAAGTCGTTACTCTCTATAAAAGCGAACCTTTTATTAATTTCTCTCAACATCGTCGCTCTCATCCTTTTTATTCCTTGAGTGTCATTGTCTGAGGACAGAAACACTCTCTTTATAGTAGTTAAGAGATTATTGACGCTATCTATTGATGACGAATTTTTGCTGATAATCATCGTGATAGCTAGAATAGATTTGCTTTGGAATGCTAAGACATTTATTTTATCATTAGAGTTGAGGTACTATAGCAGTCAGGTACATTAGGTGGTTTGCATCCTTATCATCATTTGCATAGTACTTTACAAGCGCG
>JABUQX010128994.1:20000-22500 GCA_015478945.1 Trachelipus rathkii | reverse complement strand
TGTTCACATTCAACTGATTTACTTGCGAGCATTCTTACATACTTATCCTTATTACCTTGTTCACTTAACTTCTCACTCTTAATTCTACCTACTTCCCTTCGTATCATCTTTCTCCATCCAAGCCCCACTAACTTAATTTTACATGGAACAACATAATGATCAAATAATCCCATTCCTAAACCTTTGATTTGCCCATTAACACATACTTCTTATCTCAACTTCTTCACTGCTTTACTAAATCAATCATGCGCACTTCGATACCATCTCTACCTACACCAACTCTAGTATACTTATGGATACTCTTGTGTTTAAAGAAAGTATTACTTACACACACACACCTCTCTCCTCACAGAAATCAATCACCTTCCTACCATTCATTTTCTTCCGACACCCCAAAACCACCTATTATACCATCCCTTTTTGATCACCTATCCAACCATTCAGGTCCCCCAGCACTCATTAGGCTCTCTCACCCCATCAGAGACATCATTCAGATTATCCCAAAATATCGTACTCTCTTCAACGTTTTCCTCAGATGGACCATACGTCACAACCAGGATAAAGTGTGGTTAGGTAGACACAGATTTAATATATATATATATATATATATATATATATACTAATATATATATATATATATATATATGTAGCATATATATATATATATATATATATATATGTATATATGAATTATATATATATATATATATAACTCAACTAATATATATGTATAGCATATATATGCTTTATATATATATATATATATATATATATATATATATATATATATGTACATGTATATATATATAATATGTATATATATATATATATATATATATATATATATATATAAAAAAATATATATATATATTTATACCTATATATTATATAATATATAATATATAATATATATATAATATAATATATATATATATATATATGTATATATATATATATATATATATATATATATATATATATATATATAACTATATATATATATGGGACCTGCTATGTTTAGGCTCATGGTTTGACTTTTTGTTTGTTTTTCCAATATATTGCTAGTATATGATACTAACAATGAATTTAAATCAATGGTGACGAACATGGTTCAAAAATATTTAGGACATAGTGGGTTCTTTATGACTCAAGATATTTTTTTTTTTTTTTTTTTTTAATATATTGCTAGTATATGATACTAACAATGAATTTAAGTGGTAACGGACATGATTCAAAAGTTCGAAATATTTTAAATAATTATTTAACAATCACTTTTATATTAAATATTTTTTAAAAAAGTGAAATATTTTTGGATAATTACGTATATATATATATATATATATATATATATATATATATATATATATATATATATATATATATATATATATATATATGTATATATCTCTATATATTACTCTCTATATCACTTATATATATATATCTATATATATATATAGCATCTGTAATAATATATAATAATAATATATATATATATATACCTTACTATATATATATATATATACATATATATATATATATAATATCTTATATATATATAATATATATATATATATATATATATATATATATATATATATATCTATAGAGATGCGCATGCGCGTACTTTGCATGCCAGAGGAAAATGCGCATACGCCCCAAAATAAAGGATACATGCGCGCCCAAAATAAGATCGCATGCATACCAAAATAGAGATGCGCGTGCGCATACCAAAATAAAGAATGCGCATGCGCATACCAAAATAAAGATGCGCATGCGCATACAAAGTGCTTCGAGATGTGCGTTGCGCCTTTGGAATAAGATGCGCGTGCGCGCACTGAAGCTCAGGAGGCGCGCTATACTAAACTAAATAGCGTGCGCATACAAAATGGATATGTGCGCTACAAAGATGGGGATAACGCTCATATACCAAGATAAGTCACACGCATACAAATATATATAATAATATATATATATATATATATATAATAATAATATATATATATGTATAATATAATATAATATGTAATATATATAATATATATAATAATAATATATAATATATATATATGTATGTATATATATATATATAATAATAATATAATATATATATATATAATAATATATATGTATATATATAATATATAATAATATATACTATATATATATAATATATAATAATAATATATAACAATAATAATAATAATAATACTTTATATATATATATTTATGTAATAATATAGATATATATATATATGTATGTATATGTATATAATATATGTATATATATGTATATATATATAACATATATATATATATATATATATATATATATTCTTACTTTCGTTGCCCTTCTATATAGTTTTCTTTGTTTAGGTAGCAAAAAGGCCAAACTTTTATATTAATATGACAACATACAAAGTGTCGGGCTATACAGTAAACTTATATATATATATACTGCACTAATATATATATATATATATATATATAACATATATAT